>VNJO01002762.1:0-21660 GCA_008042535.1 Drosophila tani | reverse complement strand
TCTTCGGCGACACCATTCCCGCCGGCGGCTTCACCTCCATGACGCGCAAGGAGCCCGTGGGCGTGGTGGGTCAGATCATTCCCTGGAACTACCCCCTGCTGATGCTGGCCTGGAAGTGGGGACCCGCCCTGGCCACCGGCTGCACCATCATCATGAAGCCGGCCGAGCAGACGCCGCTCACTGCCCTCCACATGGCCGCGCTGGCCAAGGAGGCGGGGTTCCCTGTTGGTTTGATGAATGTGATTAATGGTTTTGGACCCACGGCTGGAGCTGCCATCAGCCAGCATCCCGACATCGCCAAGGTGGCCTTCACCGGGTCCGTGGATATCGGCAGGATCGTCATGGAGGCGGCCGCCAAGTCGAACCTCAAGCGGGTGTCCCTGGAGCTGGGCGGCAAGAGCCCCGTTGTGGTCTTCGACGATGCGGATAGTGAGTATAAATTCTCTTTGTTTAACCTGGGAAATTATTTAAATTAATAACCTCCCTAGTTGACTTCGCCGTGGAGACCACCCACGAGGCTCTCTTCTCGAATCACGGCCAGAGCTGCTGTGCTGGAAGCCGCACCTACGTCCACGAGAAGATCTACGACCAGTTTGTGGCCAAGGCCGCCGCCAAGGCCAAGGCCCGCAAGGTAGGCAATCCCTTCGAGGCGAACGTGCAGCAGGGTCCCCAGATCGACCAGGAGATGCTCACCAAGGTGCTGGGCTACATCGAGAGCGGCCAGAAGGAGGGCGCCAAGCTGCAGACCGGCGGCAAGAGGATCGGCAACGTTGGCTTCTTCGTGGAGCCCACTGTCTTCTCGGATGTGAAGGACGACATGCGCATTGCCCAGGAGGAGGTGGGTTCTTCTTCCATTAAAGTTAATTAAATTAATTATAAATTTCTGGCTCCCTCAGATCTTTGGCCCCGTTCAGTCCATCTTCAAGTTCAGCTCGCTGGAGGAGATGATCGATCGGGCCAACAATGTCCAGTACGGCCTGGCCGCCGGCGTCATCACCAACGACATCAACAAGGCCTTGAAGTTCGCCAACAGCGTGGACGCCGGCTCCGTGTGGATCAACTGCTATGACGCCGTGCTGCCCTCCACGCCCTTCGGCGGCTACAAGCACTCGGGCATTGGCCGGGAGCTGGGCAAGGATGGGCTGGACAACTACCTGGAGACCAAGACCATCACCATGAAGCTGCTTTAAGCTCGAAGTTGTTTCGTATACACAACACTGTATTTTATTCGCACTGCTTTTTGGTTTTTGTCACTTGGTTAGACTATTGCATTTCTTTTAAAATAAAACTCTTTGATTGAAGTTACAAGAGGTTATAGTCGAGGATTCGACTTGGAAATATGTCACTTGCCTGGGCGAGGTGGGTTTGATTGCTTGGAAATGGGTGAAGGAAAGGGGTTTAAGATCTCTAAAAAAAAGTATAACAATTTCTTTTTAATAAATGTGATTTCTACTCAGAATTGTTGGTGAACCAATTAGCTATGAATTTAAAGTCATTCAGTCCAAAAGTATGCTACATATTTTATACAAATGCTATTTGGTTTATTCCACTTATGAGGTTATGACACTAAACATTCATTAAAGGCTTCATTAGAGCGCAGAAAGAAATTACCTTTTTTTTCCTAAGATGGCATGGTCACACTTGACTTTCTTTTCATTCAGAATATTACCAATATTACTACTTGGATGAAATATTTTGTATAGATTTATAAGAATATTGATTTTCACTAAAATCTATTAAATGTTAATTTTTTGATTATGAAAAGTGTTGTATGTTTGTCTTGAAAAAACAACAGTGAAGTGTCATAACCCCTGAAATATTTTTTTATACTCGAACCACTTTAATTAGTTATGAGGTTATGACACTACAATCTGCTTTTCATTCATAGAAAGCATTATTAGAGCGCAGAAAGAGATACCTTTTGCTTGATCTTTTTATTCTTAAGAGAGCATGGTCACACTTTCCTTTCCTTTTAATTCAGAATTGTTAAAATTTTACGTATATTACTACTTGGATAAAATATTTAATATAAATTTTATGAAATCTATCAAATGTTAATTTTTTAATTATTTTTACTTATGAAAAGTGTCATATGTTTGTCTTGAGAAAGCCACAGTGCAGTGTCATAACCCATAACTTTAAACATTTTTTTACACTCGGACCACATTAAAATCTTTCCTATTTTACAAAATAAACATTTCAGCAAGTGACATTTACATCGAATTAAATTAGATTTCGAGGCACGAGTTCGCTAGGCTAGGACAGTGAAAAATATCAATTTAATATCGATTCATTAAGGGCTAAGACTTAGGCTAACTTCTGGGTTAGTTGAGATAATATTCCTTAACTACCGCTTCGTATAAAAATAAACCTGAGATTGCACCTTCCCACCCAAGGATTAGGCCAGGTTCGTTGGCGGCACCTGCGACTGACTCTGCACCTCCAGGAGAGGCACCGCCAGATCGCTGATATGCGACCTGGCACTCTGGTAGTCGTCCTCGGACCGCGGACGCACCTGCTTCTGCGGACTCCTCTGCTGCACGACCTCCGTGTAGACCGGTTGGATGGGTACCTCAATCTCTCCATTCCTTCGCTGGTCGAACACATCGTCGATGTCCACCAGCTGGAAGTCCACGGCGAAGATGAACCGCAGCACCATGATCAGCAGAGCCAGAATCCACAGCACCATGCCAATCACATAGCTAGACCTAAAGAGATCTAGGTAGGTGTCATGGGACACCTTGTGGTCATGGACGATGGGACGGAGCAGGGCGATGGCATCGCCGCAACTGATGGCCGTGGGGTTGGTGAGGTTATCCCGCAGCTGGCCACACAAGCGCTTGAGGTGGCCATTGGTCAGGATCGTGTAGAGCACGCTGCCCAGACTCATCACCGAGAAGATGACAATGGAGGGCACCACAATGCGCCAGGGTTTCGGCAGGACTCTATTGTGTAATTAATATTTATTTAAATATTTTATTAATTAATTAATCTCATACTTACGAGCTCTTTTTGCTGCCCGTTTGGAAGATCAGGCACATGGCCGTCCAGATGATGGCCACGATCTCCGAGATGAGGGGAAATGCATAGACAAACTGGGCTCCAAGGCTGCGACTCCAAAACGTGGCATGGGCATCCAGGGACACTGAAGAAAATAAAGCTCAGAGCATTGCATTTATTATTCATTCCATATGTACTCACTGGTGCCCAGGAACTGGCGATCTGCCTCGGCATTGAACACAATCTTGGGCGTGGGAGCCTTGGTGCTGGTGGTCACCTTTACCACTTCCTGCTCGGCTATCAGACGCTCCAACTGAGGTCGGTTCTTGCTGGACTCGTAGATGTGCGGAATCTTGAAGGTTGGCTTGGTGGTTTCTGTTGGGTATACCTTATATTTAGACACTTAAAGATATATCCTAAGACTCCATCTTACGGCTCTCGCTCTGCAGCGATTCGGGAGTGACATCCTGCACGGAATACTTTTGGCCATAGGCATGCTGGGTGGCAGCCATGAAGTCCCGGTGGAGGATCTGCCTGCTGTGCTCATCCATCTGATCGAAGTTGCGCTCCCGGAAGATGAGTTTGGCACTGACTATTCCCTCGTACAGGTCACCAGATATCATGTGCAGGGATATGCTCCAGATAATGGAGAATATGGCTATGAAGACCATCAGGCACATGACGGTGTCTGGAGTGGAAGAGGGGAAAGATTAGTTAGTATTTTATTTTATTTTTTCCTTTTCTTTTTTTTTAACAGTTAAGATCCTTACGAAACTGGGAATCCTCGTTCTCAAATCCGTACTATTCTCATTTTGAGAACAGATTAAAAAAAAATTTAGTTTAAATATTTTTGCCTTACTTACAGACAAACAAAATCAATATGAATACAACAGTACTCACACCAAAATTGAGAAAACAAAATTCTTGAATTGAAATGGTTTTATTTCTAAATTGAGTACGTCTGTACTCAAGTTTGAGGAGAAGGAGTGAGATGGGAAGTCCCTCTCCTCTCCCGTTTTGCATAGTTAATTTACATTATTTGCTTAGCCAATATATTTATTACTAAGTAAAACAATCATAAGTCTGTATTAAATTAATATTAAGACCTTACCTTAGTTACTAATTCCCCTAATTAATCTCCCTCAAAACCGTGACAATGAAATCATAGAAATAACCTCTGCTGCCACCTTTTAGCATTTCAAACATATCAAACGCGCCGCTGACAAATTTAAATTTAAAATTAATGGCACATATGCATGGGGCTATATATAGACAATCGGCAATTTATGGATCTGCACTGAGCCGCAGATCAAGTATACGCACTGTGGCGAACAATGGATTACGACACTGGGGGAACTCTACGGCTAGAAGGTTAGACAGTCGCTAATTTATGGCTTTCTAGTTATGTTTTGTTACTCGAATTTGTTTGTTTTGTGTAAGAATCGGGTCTCGTCGTATTTAGTGCCTTTGTGTGAGCTTCGGATATATATATATATAGCATGATATCATGCCAAGTGTTGTGGAGCGCGGTTAACGAGTCTCCACGGAACATTTTCAGATGACGTCGATACCGACTGACTGCCTCCCAATAAAATCCATTTCAATTGATGCAAATATTGTTCTGAAATACTCGTAAAGAGAAAAAAGAGAAAACAAACCCCTGGCAAAAGTCAACAAACAGATTCGCGCGGCAAAATATACGACTATGCTCGGGCCGCATAATAAAAGTCCCAGAAAAGCGGTGTCACAATGGTGGAAATTGTTATATTACCATGTACATTTTATGGCTGAATTTTACAAAGTTGGCATGTTCTATATAGTATATATAAAGCGAGGGAATAGATCACGGTCTGTGCCACCACGAAATTTCATGCCCCAAGTGCTTTGAACGCATTAAGCGGAATGTTTTTCAGCTTTCTGACTTTCCCCTTTTTTACATATATATATTCTGCTGAACATATATATTTCGATGTACGTATATTCTGATGTTTATATATATCTGAAGCGATTTACTACGCGTTCTGCGTTGCATGATCCATCGCAGAGTGGCACTGTGGCATGACATCATTCTCACGGATCCCCCTTCAAGCCCACAGCTCTGGAAAAAAACATTCAGCAACAACAATAATGGTTAGCTCATTTATATGTTTTTTTTTTTAAGGGGAAGGGAAGCTCAGGGAGTCAGTCAACCGCTTTTGGCCAGGTTTTCTTAGTTGAATATGGCTTAAAATAGGCGAAGCTTCATAGGCAAAAACTATAAATAAATATTACTAATTGGTGTGTCGAAAAGGCAGATGTAATCTGCCATAAAAAAGATTACAAATAGTTATTCTAAACAGAAAAGGTGTAAAAAATCAAATTATAAATCATCAAAGTGCCTAAAATATCAGGAAGATGTTGTAAAATATTTATTTTTCACTTATTATCTCAGTGTTTAAGTAAATACAAATACTTTTAACGTTTTTCCATTTGATTTAGGTTTAAAAAACCTTTAACATCAACAACCTTTAATATATAATTACTTTTTCTTACAAATTCCCCCCATAGCCTTCAGGAAGTTTACATTTAAAGCCCTCAATGTCTAGTTAACAATTCCCTCGGCCAAATTTGAACACTTAAGTGCTTGTTTACAATCTGTGACGGCTCCCGGAAGCTCCTCGGGCCACCGAGCTAATTTCGTTAATGCCATTTAAAGGAACCACATGGCGTATACGTTATATGGACTGCGCCCACTCAAACAAACTTTTCTGCACTTACTGGATTATATTTATTAAACGTCAGAGGAAGCACAGATCACCAGGGCCCAAGTGCTAAAATGTTTATAAGCAAACGCAGCAGCCAAGTTTATAAGTTACAATTAGCACACTGGCCTAAAGGCTTTAGGCCCAGTTAGCACCTTTAATGAGTTGATTGACGCTATAAAAATACTTCCAAATTTGGCACATTAAACTAAGGGTTACTGGGACCTGATTTTTTAGCTGGGAATAATTTAGGGAAGATGTCTAAGTTAGTTTTATAATTAATTGTGTTCTTTGCACTTTATTATTATTTAAAAAAGATTTTAGATCACAGATATAAATTATATACATATTAAATATATTTTTATAAAAAGAAAGCAGACACATTGCCCCACTGTTCACATATATTCAGAGATTCATTTAGTAGGCGAGTCTGCAAATTTTCAAAACATTCGAATACATATGCTTAGAGAGCGTTTATTGATGCTGAAAGACGCGCCCCCTCCGCGGTCAACATCCATGACTGATGGACAAAACTCGTGAAGTGCCTTTAATTGACTCGAACATTTCGGCTGTCATTGAGAGAAGACAGTTCACCTCAAAACTCAGCCAATTGGCTGTCACAGTTCGGAATTCCAAATGGAAATTCTATGGAACTTGTTTTTTAGTTCCGTCGATTTGAGGGCCGTTTTAAAAATATACCCAGACTCACAAGGGCTGCCCCTTAGAAATATGTAAAAATAAATATAAATACATAAATAAACGTACTGTTGAGATTACGTATGTCGCTGGTGGTTAGCTTTCCCTGTTTGTATTTTTTTATCAGCTCCATTTCATGTTTTTTTATGTCAAACAAATTCCGCAGATTACAGTTTCTTTGGTGTTTCGTTGATTTTATAGCAAATTTAAAACATTTAGCACATATTTATTGGTTTCTTTTCCAGTAATTGCTTTTATATTTCACATTTGTTTAGTTTATGCGAGTCTTTTATGTAGATATTTCACGTGGCTAAACGGGAGGTAAACACAAAATTTATTGGCAAAACAATAAACAGAATTTCGATCATAAATAAAACTGCATTTCCAGTGGTCAGAAACTCAATGAAGCGGGGAAACTTTTGCCCGATTTTGTTGGCTGAATTTTCGCCTCGATTGTGCTCAGTTGAGCGATCGGAATAATTGATATTAATTAATTTGAAATCACTGACGAATGGCTTTGTGAGTTTGGTGTGTGTATATTTGGAAGAAAGACAAATGAATTTCCAACACTTTGGCTATCAATTTACAATTTGGCACAGCTCACAAATGGCACAACAGTTTGAGTTTTCAATTTCCATTTCTATTTCCAGGCCGCATTACGTATACGTAATATTAACACCTTTTTGTCTACTCTAATTAACCCTTTGGCTTGCTGTTGAGTTTGTGTGAATTTTCGTTTGGGAAAAGTGACATCCGTCTAAGCCGAGTTCAAGGTCGCTCTGTCGTTGGGGTTACGAACTTCGATTAGACATTTATTTTGCCTTTTTACGGTAGATTCCGATTCGAATTTGGATATATCTTCGCATTTGCATAAAACGCACATCGGTTATTTACCGAAATCGGAGGCGAAACCACGCGACATTCGGGCACGCATCCAAGAGATACAAAACCGATGGACTTCCGAACTTTTTGCGTATTTCGACGTCCGACGTTCGTGGCTGTTGTTCAGACACTGAGGCGACCCAGCCATAATTCTCCAGCCGGAGAATCGCAGCTCTCTCAGTCACTCTCCACTCTTCACTCTTTTTTCACGTCTTCATTTTATTTACTACTTTTTTTGGGGACTCTCTCTCGCTGTCTCTCTTCGGTTTTGTTTTGATTTCGAAAATTTGCAACTGGTTGCTGCTCAGGTTTTTTGTTTGTTTTTGTTTGTGCCTCTGTTTTGATTGGGGAAGGGGGGTGTGTATGTGGGGCCTTGTTTTTTGTTTTTATTTTGTTTCTTGAAGAGGGGGGTGAAAAAGGGGGATAGGTGCGGCGTGCGTGGGATGGGAAATCATTCTTTTTTATTATTGTTAGGTCCGCCTATTTCGCAGCTACTTTTCGTCTTACAAATAATTATAACACGTAGTTATCATGGTTTTTACAAAGGGAATTGATTTTAAAAAACCTTTTAAATTTTTGAATTATTTTTGGTTAATTATAGGGCATAAAACCAAGCTGTGGCATTACAAAAATTATATTTCTTATGAAGTTTGACATTACAATAATTATGGCACGTAGTTATCATGGTTTTTTCTTAGGGGGAATTGATTTTAAACAACATTACGAAATTTTAATTTTTTAATTCTTTTAGGTTAATTTTAAAGCATGAAACCAAGCTTTGGCAATTCAAAAATTATATTCATGATGAAGTTTGACATTCGAATAATTATGGAACGTAGTTATCATGGTTTTTTAAGGGAACTTAATTTTTAAAAACTTTCTGAATTTTTGTATTATTTTAGGTTAATTTTAAAGCATAAAACCAAGCTTTGGCATTACAAAAATTATATTTCTAATGAAGTTTGACATTAGAATAATTTATTTTTTATTTTCTAATCAGAAAATATATAGTTTAGTTAAGGGAACACTATTCCTTAATCAGTAAAAAATTAATTATATTCGATATACCCGGAATAACTGTACAAATTTATTATTTATAATATTTTACTGATTTCTCAGGTAATATTTGATGAGTTAATCACACACTTGGTGTTCCCTAATGATGGCTATAAATACCTTTATGTTTATTTATACATTTCATACAAAACGCTCCACAAATAAACCACAAATTATATCGGTGATTATTGTGCATCCTCGATTAGAGGCAAACATTAATACGAGTATCCACAAAAATCCAGTTCTATTTCCATTCGCATTGTTTCGACTTTTGGCTTTTGGCTTTGGGGCAGTTGCCATGGCCGCAATTATCGGCGATGACCTTGGGAGAACGCGCCGCCTTTTCACGTCCAAGGTGAACTTAATTAGCGGCCAGGAGAGGCCTTCGAAGGACCTCAAATCGCGTGCCTGGCAGGCATCTGGGTTTTTGTTTTCTCTTTAACTAAACGTGAAACTCAACGCCGTCTAACAACAACTCCTATCGCCTGGGAGCTATTGAGGCCTCGGGGGAGTTATTGCCTAGACCCAGGTTAAATTTCAATAATTTCTCAAGGGTCCCTAGGATTATCAAGCTCGGGGTTCCCTATTAAATTTCCTATTAAATTAATCCTTAGACTTTAATAAACATAAATTACAAGTTTATGGAAGACAACATGTGTTTTTTGTATGTTTTTAAAGCCAGCAAAGATAAAAGAGAACGGAAATAGTTTCGAAATAAGCAACTTATTTAGACAAAGAATATTATGTTTTTGTGATTACATTTATTTTTTAATTACTTGTAAGAATATACTTATTTATAATATAATATTTATTGTTTTGCCTAAAATCAACCTCAACAATTACCGCCCAAAAAAGGAATTTATTTATAGACTCCTGCTTTGAAACCAATATTAACTATAATGGCTTTTAGCGGTGGTCTTTGTGGCACGCAATAAACATTTGCTCAGCCCTAACGAACACAAACCATTTTCACATTTCCACATTTCCCAACATTTCCCACACATGTCATAATAAGGTCTCCTCCGTCGCTGCCACCTTTGGAAATACGGATAAACAAATACAAATCTTCGCCATGCTTCAATGTTGAAATTGGCGATGACGTCGTCGTGCCCCGCGCTTATGCAAATCGCCAGAAGATAATGTGACACTCATGAATTTATTACACAGTTTCTCCAGGCAACAAAACAATAACAAATATCTAGTAAATTATGATGGCTAATCGATCATAGACAGGAAAAAAATTAAGGATAAATAGCTTAGTAGAATTAAAAAGAGAAATAATCTACGTTTTCGTGCTAGGAAATCATAAATAAGTAGAAAACTTGACCTCTTATTTATTTGAATTAGAACTCCTCAGTTTCGTTATAATTATTTAACACAGATAGGAAAGGGGATATTTTTAAATAATATTAACAGATTAAAATATCCTTAAAAAATCCTCGAATTGCTTAAAATATTCTACTTAAGTTTTTTTTTCTCATGTAATTTAATCTTGTTCTCTATTTTCTTATTATCTTTATTTATTTCAACTTACGTTCACAGCGCACCACCTCGCTCCTAGCTTCCCGGGTTAGCATCTGCAGGCTGTCGCCAATCCGCCGTATCCGCTGCGGCCCCCGGCTCCCCATCTCTCTGATCTCGGCCAGCACTTGGCACCCGCATCTAATTACGGCTCTCTTTGTTTACATGAGGCAAACAATTAGCAAAATGGCTATACAGAAACCCAGTACTTGAGTGCGCATTTTTGGAGAGTCTCGAGTGCTGCCCAAGTTGGCAATAAATCGGAGATTGGCAGAAGCGAATTGAAGGAGGAAATCGGAGACACCGCAGTGTGGTAGAGGAACGTTCATGCGACACGGCTGCTCGACGAGAACTGACTAAATGCCATTAGGGGTATTTGCTCCGCCGCTGCTCCGGTCCGGGGAAAATTCAAATTCGATGGCGTCACTTGGCCTCAGTGGTGGTTACAGCACACTCATTGAGTACAGAGCGTTCCTAGATCCCTGTCAGTGGTGGGAAAGGTACTAGGACTAGAACTATGCCTAGGTAAGCCTTAGAATATACTTTTAAAATACTCAGATAGTGGTTACATCTTATTTTTTTAATATATAAATTAAAATTAACTATATTTAATAGTCGTTAATTGCGCATTTTAAAATATTTAATGTCAGTAATTGCACTTTTACGAGGCTTTTTTATTTCTTATTAAAAAAAAAAAAACCTACAAAGAAAATATATAACTTCAAAACGGAACAAAGTTTAAAGCACACAAGAAACCTAGTCAGCATTTATTTAATTTAATTTATTTAATTAAATTAAAATAATATATTACAGGAATTTTTTTAAAATATCTTCAAGGCTAAACTTAATACGCGTTAAGTACGCATTTTAAAATTTTAAAATATTTAATGATCAGTATATACACTTTTACGAGGCTTTTGATTTTTTATTTATAAATAAAACTAAGAAAAATTGTATATCTTTAAAACGGAAGAAATTTCCTTAGCATTTATTTAATTTAATTTCTAAAGATTTTGATAAAAATAAAATATTACAGAAAAATAAACAATATCTCTCAATATCTCGAAATTTGAAAATATCACCTTTAATAATAATTTTTTAATGGTTTTTATTCAAAGAAAAAAAAAAATATCTTGTTTAACCCTACTCTAACAGTATTTTATATATTTTTGTAGTTTAACATCTTGTTTTTTGGTTAACAAATGTTTAAAATCTTAATAAAAATCTTTAATCTTGATAAATATAAAATATTACAGAAAAATAAATAATACCTCTATGCGAATATTGAAAAGATCACCCTAAATATTAATTTTTGGATTGATTTTTATCGAAGAAAAATTAAGTATCTTGTTTAACCTTACTAAAACAGCATTTTATATTTATTTGTTTAATTCAAATCTTCTTTTTTTGTTAAAAATATAAAATAAAATGTAGATAAAACCCTGTAAAAATACCTAGACCCGTCATCACTGATCCCAGCCAGCCAGACAGCCGCCCTGTCGCCTGTCCGCTGGTGTCTGCTGGTGCGCGGGGGATGGACTCACCCCTAAAAGAAGGAAAACACCGAAAACGGGAGTGAAGGCAATGACCTCTGGCGGCGCAGGCCGGGCCTACATGTTTGGGCCACCTGGGAACACGGCCAAAATGAGTGTCAGTAGTGCGATTGCGTGCGCCCAGTTAATTACCATTAAATGCTGACAACATCTGCCGCAGGACGAAAGCAGGATCTTCAACTCTTTGAAATTCAAGTTATTTATTATCCAAAAAATACTCGATTGCTTCTCGAAATAAATTAGTAAATGAATGTACATATTATAAATGGTAGTTTGTAAATTTAGGCTTGTATGCTTGGTGTTAGTTACAATCTTCACATAGCTTTTATTGTTTTTTGCTTTTGTTTTGTTTGTTTTATACAAAAATGTGTGTTTGCTCGCTTAAGGTTAATTGTGGTAATTAGACTACGGATTTCTCATATTAAAACATTTGTGCAACAAAAAGGCATTGCAGTTAACGTACAAAATGAACATACATGTATGCTATATGCTGGTTGGTGTAAATATATATAAATATATGGTGTAAACCCATCAATTTCAATTTGATCAATTTCGTTGAAACAATTCGCAATTCGAAATGAAAGAACACTATGCCTAATACATACTTAGTACTGTTAATTGTTAATTGTTTATAAATCATCTAATGTAACAATTTTCGTTTTTACACACAAATAAAAGGCAATGGGTTTGAACAATTGTAGTTACTTTGCTTTTGTTTTTAAGACTCACACTCCTAGCGACGATTGCCATCGACATTTTTGGGGATATAGAATATATAGAATACTTAACTCTAGGGCTACCTATACATACATAGCTCGAATACATAATACTAGTAGTTGACGTTTTGCTTTTAGATGTTCGAATTTTGATTATTCTTGCATTTGTTGTGCGTGTGTGAACGCTTGAAACGAATTTCGAATTCTTTGAGGCGTAAAATATATGACATACATTGGTAAAATATTATATATAAGAATAATAATAATAATTAATAGGGGATAACAAATTGCAAATGGATTTGTAAACACCTCATTTTGTATTACAGGGTCACATTAGTGACCAGTTGGTATAATGTTAGATTTTTAAGAAAAGAATATACGGTCACTTTGGTTTTTGGCAAAAAGAGCGATCGACACGTTACGGATGGAGAAAAAGGAAAAGTTATAAAAATAAAAGCCATCCGCCGTTATTATTTGAAATAAAAGCCTGGGAAATTACAATATATATGAATAATAATAATAATAATTAATAGGGGATAACAAATTGCAAGCACAAAGCAGGCTAAATGCACTCGAACGCTTAGAGCTCCGACAACTAAGTATGCATTAACTTTTTCTCAATTACAAATTAGTGAGTTTGAGTGGACGCAAACGGATGGATCTATCAATAAATACGTAAAAAAATAATAATTGATTGTAACTAGGTAAAATTCGCCAGGCAAATACAACACAGAGCTATCTGGAGAGCGAGAATAAATAGTTAAATACACTGAAAGTTAGTGGAAACCGGTTAAATAATTACAATAACTAACATAGGGAGGAATACTATTCGTTTTTGCATTTAGAACTCTCTCTGCATCGAGGGAATGGGCGTATTATTTGAAGCGTCGCTGCGGCAAGGTGGGACTCTCGGGCGGCGTATCGCCGCCGGCGCCTCCCACGACGATCTGCTGCAGCGAGTGCTTCTTGGTCACGTTCTTGAATGGAGCCCCCAGCTTCCGGGGGCCGCGTGGCGAGGCAGAAGCCAGTCCTGCCTCCATGGCTGCCGTTGAGCCAGCGGAGGCCGAAGGTGCCAGACCCATCATGGGCGCCGAATCAATGGAGGCTTGTACCCAACCTGCAAGGAGATTATCATACTGTAAACACCTCATTTTGTATTACACGGTCACATTAGAGACCAGTTGGTATAATGTTATCAATAGTAAGCTAGATTTTTAAGAAAAGAATTTACGGTTTGGCGAATAAGAACGATCAGCTCGTGAAAAATCGAGAGAAAACGAAATCATTAAAAATAAAAGCCTGGGAGTTTAAAATACAAAATATTCAAGGAAAGCTCCGAATAGCTACTCACCCTTGACCGAAGCCCGATTGTGATCCAGCAGAGCCGAGGCCAGTGGAGCTGCCGAGCTGCTGCTGGCATTGGATTCCCTCAGGGTGCCCAGCGTGGACAGGGGCATGGGGTTGTAGATGCGGCTGGCAAAGTCCTCGAAGGTGGTGCTCTCCTTGTACCTGGAGGAGACGCTGTCCAGCGAACGATTGCGCTCCTCGTAGCTGTTGGTTTAATATTTAAATTAGAATAAATTTTATAATTAAAAAAAGATATTTGAAGGACTCACAATTGCTGGTAGAGCGGCAGAGCTGCGCGCTTCGTCCGGCTGGCGTTGATGGCCGTGGCCCGGATAAGGGTGGCCAGGCAGGCGCCGCTCACCACGCTCTCGTTGGCCAGCGGGCCGAACCAGGGCACCTCGGGCTTCCTGCTGACCGTGACCCGGAAGAGGCCGTTCCTCAGCGGGTAGACCACGATCAGGACGTCGCAGAACTCGGTGGGGAGAATGTCCCTTCGGTAATCCCGGTGATGCTCGCTCCACACAATGTGCACCTCGTCGTTGCCCAGGTGGCGCGTCTTCAGCAGCATGGCCTCCGACGAGTCCGACGGCATCCTCGTGGCCACGTGGTACACCACCTCCAGGAAGGGCGTGGCGTAGTACGGAGCCGTGGCTCCACATCCCTGACGAGGCAATCCCCCCAGGAAGCCATTGTGCGTCTCCAGGTCAATCTCCCAGCCCAAAGCCGAGACGAACATCTCGTAGGTGCTGCTGCCGCTCGTGTTCCTCAGGATGCTGCCCTTGTCCTCCTGCCCGGCGGCCACATAGATCACCGCCATCTTGTGCGTCTCGCGGCACTTTTGCAGATCCACGTTGCGCAGCTCCCGCATCAGCTTCTCGCTCCGCTGCAGCAGGTGCGTCCTGGAGCGTCGCTCCCAGCCCGCCAGCCCCAGGTGGGAGAAGAGCAGGCGGCAGTACTGGAAGGGCATCTCGGTGCGGGTGGGCAGGGAGTCGAAGGAGGCGCTGGCCGAGTGCAGGGACCTCTGGTCCGACTGCAGCGAGGTGCTGGGCGAGTGCGTCACGTACTCCTGCTCCAGGAGGCGTTGGTTTAGGATCACCGAGATGGCCTGCGCCTCCTGGTTGCCGCTCAGGGGACTGCTGCTCGGGGCATTCAGCTGGCTGACAGTGGGAGCCACGCACTCGGGACTGGTGTGTCCTATGTAGGCCAGCATATCGTCCAGCTGGTCAAGATCCGGGGCCATGTCCTTGGCCAGGGGCAGCACGCCCGCCGGCCGGTGACGCAGGGTGTGGCGCGGTGCCTGCACCATGGAGGAGGCCATCGAATCCAGCGGCTGGGAGTGGATAATCTTTGGCGCTGCTCTCGGAGCGACCTCCTCCGTGGACTTGCGTGGCTCCGAGTAGAGGATGGAGGCATCCCAGCAGGCCTTGCCATTGAGATCCCGCATCAGGACCCGTACCTGCTTCTCGGCAGTGACCAGGCCGGCTGTGATTCCCCCACCTGGGAGCTTCAGCGTGGGCAGCTCGATGAAACTGGCCACCAGGCCCGAGTTGAGCATGAAGAGCTGCATGTTCTGGGCACTCACCACCGAGGGCAGCTCCACGGAGTCGCGACGCGCCTCCACCTGGCCCCCGAAGAGGTCGTCCTGCTCCTCCACCATGGAACTGAGGCGCGAGGCCCCGATGCCCATGGGAAAGTGACCGATGTGGGTGACCAGGTGCATGGACACCGCCTTGGCGCACAGCCTGATGGCCGTGATGCACTTGTGGATGGTCTCCGAGGTCTGGTAGGTGGCCTCCGGCAACCGACCATCGCCCTGCAGGTCGTCGTGGGTGATGTGCATGTCGAAGTCGTCGTCCGCGGTGAGCTTCACCCGCTCGTGGCGCGGGGCTCCGGAGGCCACTTGGAGGAGTACGCGTAGCACCTGGAGCACCAGGGTGTCGCCCTGATCGTTGAACGGAGCGAGCATCAGGGAGGCGGGTATCGCCATGCAGAACTCACCCAGGCAGAGCATCAGCGAGGTCAGCACCACCTTGTCCGAGTCCCTCGGCTTGGTCACGTTCTGGATCTCCAGGGCCTTGCACAGGGCGGTGATGATGAGCTGGGGCACCCTCTCGATTCCCGCCAACTGGCGGCCACGCTCCGCGCAGAGCTTCAGCGAGTCCACGGCCACCATGGCGATGGTGTGGTGCTTGAACTGCAGCGCCTGGAGCAGCACCTGGAGCACCTCCCTTATCCGGGGATTGAACACCTGCGTCTCCTTGGGCTGCACGTCCTTGTGGTGCGGCACCGCCTGCTGGAAGAGCGTGCTCTTGCTCGCACCAGAGCTCAGAGACAGGCGCAGGAGCAGCCACTGTCCCAGCTGGGAGAGGGCAATGCATCGGGCCCTGGCCGAGGGCTCCCTTCGAGCACACCTCAGCACAATGTTCAGGATGTGATCCTGCAGATCCGGGCACTCCATCAGCTCGAACTTCTGCGGCGTGGGCTGCAGCACGGGCCGGGGCAGCAGCGAGGACGGATAGCAGAGGAGGGAGCCCAGCAGGGCGGCCACCTCGGCTCGGGGCGTGCTCCGGGAGACCTCCAGGGAGGTCAGGAGTATAGCACTCGCGTGCACCAGGTCCAGCAAGAGGAGCGTGTGTCCGGGCAGGAGCAAACTCAGCAAGCGGGGTCCCTCCAGGTGCTTGAGGATGGCGTAAATCAAATCCCTATCCTCCCCCGTCAGCAGCTGGTGAAGGGCGTGGTAGAACAAGGGCAACTGCTGCTTTATGCCCACCGTGCCGCCCTGGAGAGCCAGCGAGCAGAGCAGCTGCAGGGCCCAGAGCTTGCCCTTCTTGAAGCTCCTGTCCAGCGTGAGGGAGCCGTAGCACCAGGGCGCCACGATCCCGATCGGCGGCACCAGACTCGGCGGCGGGGGCGTGCTCTGGTTGTCCGTGGATATCCCTTGGTTCTGCTTGATCTTGATCAGATTCTGCGTCATCTCCAGCAGGTGCATGAACACCTGGGCATGCAGCTCCGGCTTGGGGATGCGGTTCACATCCCCCAAGGCGCCCAGCATGCGCTTCCACATAATGGAGGTGGAGTCGGGATGCCAGCCCTCCGCCGATCCCCCCAAGATGATGCAGCGACGTCCGGACACGCTGCCCGAGTTGCTCCCACTGCCGTAGCTCCCGGAATTGGCATCGTCCAGGCTGGCATCGATCTGGAGCTGGGCATCCTTGATGGATCCCCCTTCAATGCCACTGCTGGCCGTGGGCGAGGGACTCCTGGAGCCCGCTCCGCTCTCGTTGTCGCCCTCCTGGTAGCTGTCCGTCTCCTCGGCATCGCCCTTTCTCGCCAGCGAGTCCAGCGACATGGCCCGGCGCAAGTCCTGAGCGTTGATGCGCGGCTGCTGCAGCGGCTTGGGCTTGGGCGGGGGCGCTGCCCGGCGGCGGCGTATCCTCGCCGAGTTCCTAGCCGCCGAGGCCAAGCTGCCCTCGCTGTAGCTCCGGCTCAGCATGGGCGTGAGGGGCACAGGTCGGGAACCCTGACCTGTGCCCCCTTGGGACTGCGTGTGCTGGTGATGCGATCGATTTGGGTGACTCTGGAGCGGCACCTGCGAGGCGGCCTCCTCCGAGCGACTGCTACTTGATTCCCCAAGCGACTCCCGCTGCCTGCTTTGGCTAGAAATGGCTGCGGAAGCTGCATTCCCCCCGTTGGCCGTGCTGCTCGTGCTGCCCGATCCCTGCCAGACGCTGCCAATGCGGCGCCGCTTCTCGGCCCGGCTCTCCGCCACCCGGTCCAGGGGCAGATCCAGCAGGTTGATGCCATAGCTGTACCTAGAGAAGACCCGCGTCAGGGTTTGAATGGTCTTGTTCCACTCCACGATTAGCTCCTCGCGGTGAGTGAGCGACTGCAGGACGTTGAGGAACTTCTCCCACAGCAGCACGTTGACGGGCACCTTGGTGTGCGCCCGTATCCAGGTGACGATGAGGGTCTGGAAGATTGCAGAGCCCAAAATCCCTCCGAGAGTCCCACTCTTCGGAGTGCCGCCGCCACCACTGGCCGGGTTCTGGTGCAGCACCACCGAGGTTACTTGCAGCAGGACCAGCAGCAGCTGCTCCCAGGTGCGCGAGTCCATCTCCGTGTTCATCACCATGGTGCGGTACACATTGAGCACCTTCTTGCAGATCTCCGTCTGCTCCTCCAGCGGCGTGGAGCGGTAGTTCCGGGAGCGTCCGGGAAAGCAGATGTTCAGGTTGGCGGTGTTCACCAGGAACACGTTGGCCGCATTGGTCACAAACACCTGGAGGACATTCTGGCGCCCAGCCCTCACCGCCAGCTGATCCTTGGAGCTCGCCATGGCGCCCACATAGGAGGGCGTGCGCAGGCGCTGACTCCTCGGCGTGCCCCCCGCCGTTGGCAGGGGAGGAGGGTCGTCATTGGGCTCGAGGAGGAAGGGCGGCGGCGTCTCGCCCGTCATCCAGTCCCTGTACACCGCGATGGCCGTGCGTATCGCCTCGATCTGCGGCTTGGAGGTGAAGTTTAGGAGGAAGGCCTGCCGGTACACCTCGTGCACAAAGTTGATGTTCTCCCGACTCACGTAGAACACATCACGAACAATCAATCCCTGCTGGTAGCCCTGCAGGCGCACATGATCCACTTCCTCCAGGTGCAGCGTGCAGTCCAGGCGGTGACTCAGCAGGCGCTCGTGGGTGAAGCGCGACACCCAGTTGATGAGGACGACCACGCACGAGGCCATCACCTCCTCCTTCTTGTTGATCGACCGCATCACGGGCAGATCCAACCGGGGACTGTAGATGGAGCAGGTGACGTCGAAGCTGGGCGAGAACACGGGCAGGAATACGTCCATGAAGCGCTGCAGCAGGAAGGCGAAAGCCCGGTGATCCTTCTGGGCGCGATTGTCACGCCATCGTAGGCAGGCCGCCGTGTGCACCATGCTGTTTAGGAGCACCTCCAGCCCGTCCCGGGGATCCGGGGGCGCTGACTTCTCGCTGGATGAGGGTGGGAGCAGGGCCACCACCTCCGAACTCTGTACCGGATGGGAGAAGGCGTTGTCGTGGAACACGGAGGCCATGCCCCCGTCCGCCTTCATGTTGGGATGCGTTAGAAAGTCCGAGGCACTGAACTCCGTGTCTGGACCCATGACGCCTTTCTGCGGCACAATGAGGCCGGGTATGAGGTCCGCGTACATGGCGTGCACGTAGCCGGGGGCATTCTCGCCCAGGGTCTGGTACCAAAGCAGAAAGTACCTGACGCCCTCGCGTCTCAGCTTGGGCGAGTTGCCCAGATGCAGCAGCTTGGCCATGATGCGGCTGAGGGAGTGGCATTGCCACCGTCGGGCCAGCAGCTCCGGCAGCAGGCATAGGATCTTCTCCAGCAGCCATAGCGAACCGTCCAGCTCCTCGCGATGCGCCTTGTGAACTGTTGTAGGAAATTTCCTGATTAATTCATTGAAGAAATATATAAAGGAAGAAAGGTGTTCCTGGATGCATTCTGGACAAGCACAGGAGACAGAGGGATACAGAGAGAGAGAGATTGAGATGCATGTGGTGCAGGATGGTCACTGGACACAAGACACATGAGTTTTTGTATGGCAAACTGGGTTCAAAAGCAAAGTCGAAGGGGAAGTGAGAGTAGGAGCAAGTGGAGGCGGATGCAGTTCAATGGTCAAGTCAAAAATGTCAATAAGAAACCACATAAACTTACCAATGTGAAACGGAAGTTCTGCCAGTTAGGGGATTTACAAAAACAGAGAGAGAGAGAGAGGGAGAAAAAAGGGGGTAAAATAGAAGTAGAAGAGGGTTTTCAATTTAGAATATCTCGTTATCTTTCTTTAAACTCTTTTAATTTAATTCTTGGTTCAAATGGTAACTGTACAAAAATGGGACAAAGCATAAAGATTAACGAAACCCAAACAAGGCCGTTGGCTTTGCTTAATTGGTGGAAATTAAATCTGCTCAAAAGATATGAGATAATTAACCAAAGAGGGCTTTCTACCAGTCAACGAAGGGTAAATACTCTAATAAAAAGACTTAAATATAAACATAAACAACAGAAAAGAGATAACAAAGCAGGAAGGCCAAGTCTTGGGGGTTTTATCTAATAAATACCACTTGTTCTTGGTTTATTTTACTTTGAACTTTCTTTAATTAATAAATAAATAACCCTTATGGATCCACAAATAAATTAACAAAGTAGAACATTAATCAAACCTTTTGGAAGGGTATATAAGTGGCCATATCGGACTCAATCTCTGAGCGAGTTTAATTACCTTTTTGCTTCAGATTCGCCTCGGCTTGAATGAAGGTGTCGTAGAGTATAAAATACACATGGCTGTAGTTGGTCTCGAACAGTGACTTGGACTCCTCCAGCTCCACATTATCTGGAAATTAAATAATTATAAATAGGTCAGTGAAAGAGAACTATTTAAATACATAAAGTATCAATATTTAGAAACTAAGTGCAATAAAAAAGAGGAAGATAATTATTCAAAAAAAAACAGAAAGAAGTTTCCAATATATACCCTTTATTAATATTCAGAGCTCAAAGAAAACATCTACATAGGTAATAATAATAATCCAACTTCTTCCTTAACATTCACAATCGAATAGCTAAAACCCTAGTCTGAACATGCGGCGCTGGTGGGTTGAAGACCACGCATCCCTGCTCGTCCTTGTAGTCTTTATAGTCTTGCGAGAGGATGCACTCCATGCCCAGGGCCTCCTTCTGGCGGGCAGAGTAGAAGCTCGTGCAGCTAGCCATCATTACGGGAAATCCCTTGCTGCGTCCAACTTCCATCAGAGATTAAGTCAGGCGAGAGCCCAAGCCCCTGCCCCTCATGTTAGACCTCACAAAGGTAATGTAGGAGTACATGACTCTGTCCACTTTGAATTTTTCAAAGACGTTCGCCTTGCTTTCCACCTCATTTAGGTATTTAAAAAGTAAGGCCAAATTTGGTTGCAATTTCTCCACCGACTCGCTGACCATCTGGCTCTCGTTGGGCGTCTTGGCTCCAGCTAAGACGAAACCCACGAGGCGTCCAGCATTAGACTCGTCAAAGGCCACCAGAGAAGTGCCTTGTTCCACTATAGATAGGTAAACGGCATCGCGGATGGCTTCGGTTTCCGGCTGATAGGTTATCCTCTGGCTCATTAAAAGGGGCTCATCCCTGCGGAATTCTTGCCTTAATAGAGGCCACACTATCACCCAGTCGTCCTTGGCCATGGTACGGATGGTGATGCCGTTCTCTGTCATATTTTTACTTGAGTGCGTATGTGCGAGAATCTTCTTTGAGGCTAAAACTTCAATTGCTAAAGCTTACATGGGAGACATTTAGCATCTATGCTTGCTTCTTATCATATCTTAACAATCCGAGGTCCAAAGCTCTGATGTTTATAGAAGATTAAACGATATCAGAGTTATGAGAATAAAATGTAGGGATGGAAAGGTAACTGATCTAATAAAAGTTGAAAAGAATGCTGCTAATAATTAAATATTCCTACACACAGAAATTGAGCATCCGCGTTCTCAAATACATGCTACTCTCATTTTGAGAACGGTTTTATTTATATGGACGTTGATGCACTACGGTCAGTACACTCAAGTGGCCCTTCGAAACCAAGCACGTGCTTGTTAGGGTTAGGTGTTAATAGGCGCGAAAGAAAAGTATAGGAAAAAGAATGCGAGGAAACTACCCTCCACCATATTGACTAATGGCGCGCAGCTTGATTGCTATCTTGCATGTGTACTAAGTGGGTTAAAATTAATGTTTTTAGTTTAGGAAGGCTATCTACAGATGAGGTTATTTTGTACAAATCATTATAATTTGCACATAGTACTCTAAAGGGTTCATGCATTTCATACGAGGTTCTACAATGGTGCAAAACTAAAGGCAAGTAGGATCTAGTGGTTCTACATGGTACGTGGAAATTCAACTGCCCCAAAAGATCGGTGCTTTCCACGTCACCACGGATCAGGTTATACATAAAAACAATGCCTAGCATCGTCCTACGGTTTGCTAAGGAAGGTAGGTTAATTAGAAGAAGTCTACTAGAATAAGATGGCAATCTAAGGTTTGCATCCCAGTTTAAGCCACGAAGTGCAAACAGTAAAAAATTCTTTTGAACTGACTCAATGCGTTTGCTGTGGACG
>VNJO01002761.1:0-16084 GCA_008042535.1 Drosophila tani | reverse complement strand
TAGCTAGCTAAACGGGTTTCATATTTCTAGTGTGACCGGTTTTATAGTGTTCACCGAAAATCCATACGAAACGGCCAAACGGCCATACTGTCAGCTGTGTTCGTTTTCAATTCAAATTAAACGCGGCCAAACGAACCAATTACTTAAATTATGATTTCCAAAGCCGCGGGGCCAGCTACCAATGAATTTTGAATTGGCAGCCAACTAAGAAGAGGATCCCAGTAGGTGATCACTGGTCATGGACGAGCAGGGAATGGAGATAGCTTGTCCATAATTTTTAAAATACTGATTTTGGCCCTTTTATATTGCTCCAGCAGTGGCAGTAGCAGCAGCTGCAGGGCCAGGAGCAACTCGTCCTCGTCGGCGGCATTGGGAGCTGGCCCCCCGGCTTTGGAAATCATAATTTAAGTAATTTGTTCGTTTTGTTGTTGGTAAAATCACATATTTTAAGACTTCATTTTGTTTTAATATTTTTTATTTTTTTTATTTTATGGTCAAGATTGCATATAATTGGATCTTCTTTAATTGTATTGTAAATAAATTAATTTTTCCCCGCTGGAAAGTCCCGCCATAGCGTTTTATTTCCAATTGCCTGTCTCAATTTCGCAAGGGTCGCGGGGAATTATCAGATATTTCCTTCCTCTCACGCCACCCTTGCGAAGACTCATTCTAGTATATTCTAGTATTTTTCTTAGCTCATCTGCGTACCGACCTTGCTAAGAGGGGCCGAAAAAGTGTATTTGTCTCTCGCTCGCACTCATTTGGTTGCAAAATTTTAGCGCTGGTGAGTACGTAGCTTGGGGAAAAAACTATTTTGATAAATAAATTAGTCTTAAATGATTAACAATGTAACAAAATAAACTAGATTTATACTTGATTTTATGTCAATAACTGAAAGATAACATTAAAAAAAAGATGGGCGGAAGCCGATTCAAATAATAAGGGTATTCCTTATTGAGATATCGATAGGCTGCCGTCTCTAATTAGACACCGGCTAAAACGAATATTACACAAGTAACAGCTTCTAATTTAAATCATACCAGTATTAGCAAAATGGTGCGAATGAGAATGCCCTCAAACAAAACTCTGGGCAACATTTGTGTCTACGGCGCCGTGGCGTCCATATCCGCCGTGATGTACATGCGCTGGAAGATGGAGGATCGAGTGAAGTCGAGCGACTATTACAAACTGGCGCTAAAAGGGCTGCGAAGCCATCGGGGAGCTGTGGGGCTGCTGGGGGAGCCCATTAGGGATTCGGGCATCGACCTGGGCAACGCCAACAACAATTGCAATGCGGAGATGGCACATTTTGAGGTTTCAGTGCGAGGCAGCAAGGACAAAGGTATGGAAGAATGAGTTAACCAAGAATTGATACTCACAAATCGCCACTCCACAGGAACCCTCTACTTCTGGGCCTACCATCAGCCGGATAAGGGCTGGCTGATCGATCGCCTTGAGCTGGAAACGAAGCTTAATCCCGAAAAGCGCTTTCTGCTCAAGAAATCCGATCTGCCCGAAAGTCTGAGCAAACTTCCCGCCCAGCACGAAACAAGTCTGTTAAATAGCGGCCTGGCTGAAACGCAGTGAAATTAGTAGCAATATTCGATTCAATTAGTTTATTCTCATTAAATTTGACTAATTCAAGCAATCTTAAGTGTTGTATAGTTGTTATTTTAATTACAAATTTATTGTTTTTATAAAATCAAAGTCTTTTGTTATTGAAGTGAACGGTTTTTCTCAACGGAGCGCTGGCTAAAATGTTCTGGGTCTTAGCTTAGGTAATATTATTGCTCTTGCCAGGTGGCAGTGCACAAACGGGAAAGCAGAAAACTTGATGGGCTCTAATATTGATACTGCTTAAATAGTCAGAGGGCTTGGCTTGCTGTTGGTGCTCCCGAATGGATGCTGTAGCCGGCGCTGATTTCGTGTGTGTGTGTGGTTCGTTTAAAATTAGAAAAATACATACATAGGTTAAAGTACATGATAAAAACCGCGTTTAATGCTCTTCTTAAACGATAAAGGCGACAATTGGTGGCAATCGATGGTGACTCAAACTCGAACTCGAACGAGGCAGGAGCATCATTCACCGTCAGGCTACAATTATCCAAATGCATGCAATCAAATCCTCTCCGATCGTAGTTAGTATATATATGTAGTAATGTATATGCACTTTCATCTTTCAATAACACAGTATAAATACACGCTGTATATATATATGTATGTATAAGTTCGTATGTATATAGCAAGTTACAGACATTCAATTTGTGCAGGCGCCAGCCCGCCCGTATTCGAACTCCTGCTCTCTCGGTTTGGATGTTATGTTAATGGTAATGCTGCTGATCGGTTCCTATGCTCGCTTGTCCATGGCAAGTGGAAGACTGTTGGGCCGCTTTGTCGACTGTGTCCCCTCCGCTTCCGCTTGCACCTCCTGGTCTTATTGCGTCTTCAGCTCCTTGCCGATGCTGTACGAGACGATTTTGCTCCAGTCGATCTTGGTCCTCGTGATTGGCAACTGCCGACGCATGGCCTTAAAAGTAGTGTCCGACATCGTCTGATAGTTCTCCGAAATAGCCAACTGGTACTCGTTCTCGGCCTCCTCGATCAGACGAATCACCTCCTTGGCCACCTGCTGCTCGTTGCTAACCACCAAGCTCTCGCGGCACTCCTTCGAGGACACCAGCTGCACGTTGCCGTCCTCGTAGTAGTGCACCTGCACCTTCAGCACGCCCTTCAACTCGGCGGAGCCACTGCCCGCCTGGAAGGTGACGTGCCACTGTGAGCGCCATCGCCCGTTCCAGTAATTCTTCGGCTGGAACTGATGGTCTTCGATGCAAATGGTTAGAGTAATCTGGTTGCCCTGGGATTTACCAAAGACAGAGCTGACCTGTGAAACGAATGGGAAATGGATTAGGGATGGGGACACCTTAAGCCAGTGCACATTACTAAGTTACCCCGTGTCTATAGTGACTGGCAGTGTAGGCGAGCGTCTCCAGGTCCAGGGCAGCCCTCCATGGCTCCGCATTGGCATCCGCCTCCACGTCCTGGTAGTCGGCGGCCTCTTTTCGTAGGTGGTCGTATTTGAAGGCTTGCTTTGTCCGCGGATCGTAGAAGCGACCGTTGCCTGGAATGCATTTGGCTTATCAGTATGGAAAGGCTTATTCGACCCACTATAGATATCAACAAGAGCCCAAATATTTGTGCTTTGATGCGGGGCGTGACTCATTATCAGATATATATGTCCATTTATGGACACTGCTTACCCAAATCGTTGTACTCCGATATGATCGCGTTGTGCTCACTGCCCTCGATGCGGACCGGAGTCAGCTGGTCCTTGTTGTACTGTGAGAAGGCGTGGCTAGCCCCGTCCTTCAGCAGAGTGTCGTTCTTGAGCAGCTCGCGCACATCGTTGAACACCTCGTTAAACTCGCCGGGCGGGGCGTGCAGGATGAAGTCCGACACAATGCGCACCTTCTCCGCATCGGTGATCTGCGTCTGTTCCATATTTCTGCTGGTTCTCTCACTGGTGATTCACGAAACCAGGGCAGGGGCAGTTGCTTGACTGTGATTGTGTCTTGCCGTGAGCTCCTTGTTATTCCTTGCTTCGCGGGTGTGGCGCTGACCGGCGTTTTTATGTGCTGGTGTGTGTGTGGCGTCGCTTTAACCGTTCGTCGGCCGTTTTCGGGGCTGTGCAGCAAATTGCAAGCTTTTTCTCTGCAATTAATGAGCCAAAAAACGATGACGATTCCGTGAAAGAAAAACAACAGTGTTACCAGATGAAAATGTTGCTTTCCCCCTAAAAAATCTCAAATAGTCGATATTTCACCCTAAAAAATCCAGTATGATTTGGTATATTAACCGCCCATTTTCCAACACTTTTCCGCTGTTTAATTAAAATCAAAAGATTTGTATGGTTAATTCGGTGCAAAACGGGCCACTTTTCAAAAATTTGTTGGGGCGAAACGGTTTGAGCTAGCTTATTAATTTAAATGGTATATAATAAAGTAAGACCTTGGCAATTTTTCTAAAAATGTTTTATTAAAAAATATGTATAGGTATTGGAGTTATAGGGATCCTCCCGGGGCCTCTTCAAAAAAAGTTGTTTTGCGGTGTACATCCTAGCTGTCCACAGAATCGTCCGATATGAAAAAAAGAAAATGCATTAGTTAAAGGATAATGGTCCCAATGTATCACCGTAGAGTTTTTATATTTTTCTTTTTTTTCGATTTTTTTATGAAATTTTAAAGTCAATAATGCAATTTATGACTAAAAAAAAGTTTAATTGTTAAATAAAAGATATAATAAAAAATAAAATTAAAAAAAAAAACCACGGTGATACCTGGAGAATTAGTTGCAGAAACTGTGTGCAAAATTTCAAAACGATTGGTCAAGTAGTTTTTGCGTAATCGTGTACACCGACTTGGAAAATGACAATTTTTAAGGAGACCTCTGTTCAACTAACCATTACTTCGTTATTTTTGCTCCGATCGATGTCAAATTTTGACTTTATGTTCTTCAGATGTTAGGCATTCATATAAAAAAATAAAAAAAAAGTGTCGAAAAAAAAATTAAATACCATAACCCCCTTAATTGAATCAAGCTTTTTTAAGAAATACCGGCCTAACGTTTTCGATACCTACAAAAATAATGTCTTTAGCTTGCTTATTAAGAATTATAAATGTGCAAGAATTAGATTATAGGGGGGTAGGGTTAATTCAGTGCAAAAATGACAATTTTTTTTTAATTTAATGGGGCGAAAGGCTTAAGCTAGTTTATTAATTTAAATAACATTTAATAAAGTAACATTTAGAAAATTTTTCTAAAAATGTTTTACTGAAAAATATGTACAGGAATATGAGATATAGGGAATTTCCCGTGGCCCTCCAAAAAAAGTTAATTCGCGGTGTACATCCCAACTGTCCACAGAATCGTCCGAAATGAAAACTAGAATATGCATTAGTTAAAAATTTTTTCATTTTTATATTTCGATTTTTCATGAAAGTTTGAATTTAAAAATACAAATTCTGACTAAAATAAAACGTTTAATTGTTAAATAAAAAATAGAATTAAAAATAAAAATTTAAAAAACCCCGACGGTGATACCTGGAGAATTAGTGGCAAAAGCTGTGTGCAACATTTGAAAACTATTGGTCAAGTAGATTTTGAGTAATCGTTTACACCGACTTTGAAAATGGCACTTTTCATGAGAGCGCTTTAAAGTTTTGGCTTACCATATATCGAACTTAGAATGACCTCCGTTCAACTACCCATTACTTCGTTGTTTTTTGCTCCGATCGATTTCAAATTTGGACTTTATATTCTTAGGATGTGGGCATTCATACAAAAATTAAAAAAAAAAACATGTCGAAAAACAAATTAAATTAAAATTATAACTTCGCTGTTTTTAAACGTATTTTTATAAATTTCAAGATTGAGCTGTTTTTACGGTTCTAGAATTACGATTTTAATTTCATTAAGATCGGACAACTATATCATATATGTAGCTGCCATAGAAGCAATCGGTTGATTTATATTTAAATGTAACATTTTACATGTAAAATGTAAATTGTGTAGGTAATTGTAAATTTACCTAAATTTACAAACTTTGATATTTTTCCAATTACCAAATTGGATCGGCTTTCGATGATCCTTTTACAGACTACAAGGGTATACAAACCTCGGCTTACCGAAACTAGCATGTTTTAATTAAATTGATTTGTGAAACAAATTGATTTAGTGAAGAGGTTTTATGTTAAATGTTTTATTATTTTATTGTGGATTACACCAGTTTACAAAATGAAAAAAAAAAAAATGCTCCAAGCCTGTTGATGCGAAATTCTGGTAGAGTTGAGTTCCCAGATCACGAAAATGGCTTTAATTTTTTTTCTATGGATACGTTTTTTTTAAACGATTTTTAAAGTTTTACACAAAAAAAATCTGCTCAGTTTACGTTTATCATTCCATAGCTCGAGTTGTAGCCAACCAATTTACCCGTCGAATGTTTTATTTTACAGGTAATGAACTAACCTTTCGATTTTAAATATGTATATATATTTTATGTATATTGGATAAGTACTTTGTGTGCTATAGCTCGATAAACTTGAAAAAACTCAAATGTTAACGTGCTGCTAGCGTCCTAAAAACTCGGAAAAAATCCGTTGGAAAATCAAAACGCGTTTTTTTACAAAGATGATCGACCAAAGTATCAAACAGGTCTACAACTCCAGAAATCCGTTGAAAAATAGATTTATCGTGGATTTTCAAAGTTAAGTAAAATGAGACAATGTTTCAAATTTTTGGTCAGATGCCTACTAAGATTAAAGGTACAGTGTTGGACAATATATCGAAGGCCCTTGACCGACCACTTGACAACACTGTTTATTACAGCTAATCAGTGCTGCTATTTTAAAATAGCCAGATCCGGCCGGAAAAGAGCTAGCTGAAACCGCTTATCGATAGTCGATTGTCGGACGGTATTATTCCAATAACCAGGTTGCGGTCACACTGTCGTGTTGTTTTTCGAATTGAGCGGTCGTGTCGCGCATCGATCGCGGATTCAAAATATTTCGGTTTTCGATTTCGGCTTGATTTGGGAATACAATTATAGCGAATTCAAATATCGAGCCCGCTTAGCAAAACATATCTATATATTATCAATTATTGCACCTTAAGTGTGCAGACCAACGCGAAATACCAGCGAAAAGTGCCTTTTCTACCAAGAGTCTTGGTAACACAAATACCAACGCAAGAGACTGAGGCTTGACTTGGTAGTGTGCGTGTAACCACTTTTTTACCTGGTCTTACCTGTTTGCGACGCGACGAGAGCGAGAGAGACGGCGAACGAAAGAAGGAGAGTGCCAAAGCGGACGAGTGAAAGATAAAAGTGAACGAAAACGAAGTAGCGGGGCGGCGGCAGCAGCTGCAGCCAACTCGGAAGTACCGTCGCTACAGCCAGGGCGCGCACTGTACGCACTGCAGCATTATTTGATTTTATTTTGGGGTTTGATTGCTACGCGCATCGATGTGTTATTGATAATTCGGCGTTGCCATGAAAATGCTGTGCAAACAAACGGCGCGCTAGTCCCACGCACGCACACACTCTCAGCGGAGGAGTCACAAAGTGGAAGCAGAGGCACAGCACACGGCGTAAAAGCTAAAGGTGTGTGCAGAGAGGTGATCGCGACAGTGCGAGTTTGAGTGCAAGTGTGAGTGAGCGGAAAATACTGGGTGATTCACTGAGAAGTGCTCCAAAGTGATTTAAAGTGCTCCGGCGGAGAGATGGCGCTTCGCCGCTAGTCGCAGTTTCCACAACAGTCCAGCGATCGTCCGGAAGCGACTGCAGCAACATGTCGGCGAAATCGAAACCAAACTCGACTCCCAATCCACATCAAAATCCCGCCCAGCAACAGACGCACCAGCAGCACAAGCGAAAATGCCGACAGCGACACTTACCCGCGAGCCTGCTCCTGGCCAGCATTGTGGTGCTCGGCTTCCTGTCTCCCGCCCTCGCATTCCTATCCCCGACGGACAAGGCCTTCTCCGGCGACAACCGCAAGCCAGCCTTTAAGAACTGCGCCGGGTACGCGCCGAAGGTGAAGGAGGAGCAGCCGGAGAACACGTACGTGTTCAAAGTGCATGCAGACGACCCCGATCCCGACCAGGTCATCCGCTACAGTATCGTGCAGTCGCCGTTCGAGCGACCCAAGTTCTTCATAAACCCCGAATCCGGCACGATTAGCACCACGCACACCTTCGACCGGGACGAGCCCATCCACGAGAAGTTTGTCTTCGTCACCGTCCAGGCCACGGATAACGGCCTGCCGCCGCTGGACGACGTCTGCACCTTCAACGTCACCATAGAGGATATCAACGACAACGCTCCGGCGTTCAATAAGGCGCGCTACGACGAGTCCATGTCGGAAAATGCCCAGGTGAGCTGAGCCCACATCTGTGCGGGAGTTGGCCAACTCTGCCCGTTCCTGCGGGCCAAATTCGCGGACCCGGATTACTGCGGTTTGGCCAAGGCAGTGGACTGGTGCAGGAGTGGCGTCATTACGCTCGATTTCGGCCCCATACCAGTGATGTCATGTACCTAAATTAATTGGCTTTATGCACTCAGAAAAATAGCTCAACCTCTTTACTGGAAGGAAGCCTTCCCAGAATATTATGTCTGCCGCTTTACTGCGATCGTATAAAAATCATAAAAGTGGTGCTTTAGTTAATCAGTTTAAATTAATTCACATATTTAAAATTTAAAATAAATATTACTTCTCGTGAGTTCTTCTTAAACTTGTATATTCTAATACCTGTGAGTGACGAGTTTAGGACATTTTTTCCTGAGTGTGGGCATTTTATGGGTCATTGCCACTATCAACCTCCACCCTCCGCCCACCTGCCCGTGCCAATAAAGCAGAGGCCCCCCCAACTGTCACAGGTCCTGTAGTCCCGGCAGCAATAATTACCCACGGGCGAACCTCTTCTTGGGCGGAACTAGTTTTTCGCTTGGCGTAGGAGGGCGAGCGAGCTCTCTAAGACGGGTTTTGGGTTCATTGCTCGCCCGGCTCTCTGCACTGAAAACCTTGAAACCCTTTCCTACGCCCAGGGCCGCGTTTTCTTTTACGCCATTACCATGTTTGCGACTGGAAATACTTGTCGCCAAGCCGAATAACAAAGTGCAACCAAACTGCTTAGCAAGGCAGGGGAGGAAAACTATATATAGCTAAATTCCTGTAAAGGTATATTGTTTATGAAAAAAGAGGCCTCAACTAATAAAACTGTAGGAAATTCTAAATAAATATAATAGTTTACTGCACCTCATAGAGTACAACAAATATATACAATTTAATTTTTAACCTAATAAAGTTTAATGATTTTATTTTTTTTTCGGCATTCTGACCTTACCAAGTCCTTAGCAAAATCTGTAGAGTTTTATATTATTTTTCAAATATAAATTGCCATCAAGAAGTTATGTGTAACCTGCATAGAACAAGATTATTATTTCACGCTTTAAGTAGGAAGCAAAATTAGGACAATAGTAATTTAATTGTGATAAAATGGAAATATTCATATTAATATATTTTAAGTATGAATTACTTTTTACCTTTCCAACTATTTGAATTATTATTTCATATCGGGAAGTCCCGAGTATAAGGCGAGTTAGGTAATTAATTCCCGTTCACTGTTAGGTCGCTCTTTTTTTAATCCGAATAAATGCTGTTATTTATAGCAAAGCTTTGTCAGCAGCCAGTTTTCTGCGAAAAGGTTTCAGTTCAGTCTAGGCTTTTGCACTGGTAGCATTGAACGGGAGCACGGAAAATGTGCGGGTTCCTGATTTGGGCAAACCTGCAGGAAAGTCGGGCTGGCGGAGGGAATCTGGAACCCCCTATTTGCTTCATTACCTTTACCTCTTACCTTCTACTTGCAGCCCGATTCGGTGGTGATGTCGATCAGCGCCAGCGACTTCGACGACGGAAACAACAGCATAGTAGAGTACGAGATCATGCGGGACCGCGACTTCCAGTACTTCAAGATCGACAAGGAGTCGGGAATTATCTATCTGAAGCGGCCCATTGACAAGCGTCCCGGCCAGTCGTACACGATAATCGTGCGGGCCTACAATATCGTGCCCGATCCACCGCAGGATGCGCGTATCGAAGTACGAATCCGAGTGGTGGAGTCCTCGATCAAGCCGCCGTCCTTCGTGGATCCCATCGACACGCCCATCTACCTAAAGGAGAATCTGATCAATTTCTCTCAGCCGATCGCCACGTTGCGGGCAGTGTCCAACATGCCGGACAAGCCGGAGGTGATCTTTGAGCTGAACACCGGCCGGACGGAGCAAACCAACAGCAAGAACACGTTCGTGTTTAACCAGATCGGCAACGAGGTGACCATTAGCCTGGGCAAGCAGCTGGACTACGAGGCCATCACGGACTACACGCTCACAATGATTGCGCGAAACACACACGAGCTGGGGACGGAGCATCAGATCAAGATCCGAGTGGAGGATGTCAACGATAATATTCCCTATTTCACGGAGGTGAAGTCGGGCACGATTCTGGAGAACGAACCGTCGGGCACACCGGTGATGCAAGTGCGTGCCTTCGACATGGACGGCACGGCGGCCAATAACATTGTGTCCTTCGAGTTAGCGGACAACCGAGAGTACTTCACCATCGATCCCAACACGGGCAACATCACCGCACTCACCACTTTCGATCGCGAAGAGCGTGACTTCTACAACGTTAAGGTCATTGCCAGCGACAACTCGCCCTCGAGCCTGTTCACAAATGGCGAGCCGAACCGTGGCCACCAGGTGTTCCGCATCGCCATCGGCGACAAGAACGACCATAAGCCGCATTTCCAGAAGGACAAGTATCTGGCGGACAGGCTGCTGGAGGACGCCAATACCAACACCGAGGTGATCGAGGTGAAGGCCGAGGACGAAGACAACGCCTCCCAGATCCTATACAGCATCGAGAGCGGCAATGTCGGCGATGCCTTCAAGATCGGCCTGAAGACTGGTAAGATTTGGGTCAACCAGAAGCTGGACTACGAAACGATCACGGAGTACGAGCTGAAGGTGCGGGCCTTTGACGGCATCTACGACGATTACACAACGGTGGTGATAAAGATCGAGGATGTGAACGATAATCCCCCGGTCTTCAAGCAGGACTACAGTGTCACCATACAGGAGGAGACCACCTACGACAACTGCATCCTGACAGTGGAAGCCTACGATCCGGACATCATGGACCGCACCGCAGATCAGCATATTGTCTATTCGATTCACCAAAACGAGGCCAATCGCTGGACCATCGACAACAGCGGCTGTCTCCGACTGGTCAAGACGTTGGATCGCGACCCGCCTCACGGCCACAAGAACTGGCAGGTGCTGATCAAAGCCAACGATGAGGACGGAGTGGGCAGCACGGTCAGCACTGTGAGTCAGGTTACCGTCACGCTGAAGGACATCAACGACAATGCTCCCTTCTTGGTCAACGAAATGCCCGTATTCTGGACGGAGAACCGAAATCCCGGCAACGTTGTCAAGCTGGAGGCCAACGACTACGACGACACCCCGGGCGCCAGTGACTTCACCTTCGGCATCGACAGTGAGGCCTCTCCGGATATCAAGACGAAGTTCAGCATTGACGGCGACTACTTGCACGCCAACGTGCAGTTTGATCGAGAGCAGCAGAAGGAGTACTACATCCCCATACGCATCAGCGACTCCGGAGTCCCGCGGCAGAGCGCTGTGAGCATCCTGCACCTGGTTATCGGCGATGTCAATGATAATGCCATGTCTGAGGGCTCCTCGCGCATCTTCATCTACAATTACCGGGGCGAAGCGCCTGACACGGACATTGGTCGCGTTTTTGTGGACGATCTGGATGACTGGGATCTGGGGGACAAGGACTTCGAATGGAAGGACGGCAACTCGCACGAGCAGTTCCGCCTGAATCCCAGTACTGGAATGATCACCATGCTGCAGCACACCGCCGAGGGAGAGTACTACCTTCAGTTTACGGTCACCGAGGACTCGCCACTTCTCATGCGAAGTACTGTGGATGCAGATGTGACGGTGGTGGTCCGGGAGTTGCCAGAGGAGGCAGTGGACAGGAGCGGCAGCATTCGCTTCATCAACGTGACCAAGGAGGAGTTCATTAGCGTGCCGCGGGACGCTGTGTCGGATGCTCTTTCGATTAAGGACCGCCTGCAGCTGTCGCTGGCCAAGCTCTTCAATACCTCGGTGAGCAACGTGGACGTGTTCACGGTGCTCCAGAACGAGAACAACACTCTGGACGTGCGCTTCTCCGCCCACGGCTCGCCCTACTATGCTCCAGAGAAACTCAACGGAATTGTGGCCCAGCACCAGCAGCACTTGGAGAACGAACTGGATCTCCAGATGCTGATGGTGAACATCGACGAGTGCCTGATCGAGCGCTTCAAGTGCGAGTCCTCCTGCACCAATGAGCTGCACAAGAGCTCGGTGCCCTACATGATATATTCCAACATTACATCGTTCGTGGGCGTGAACGCCTTTGTCCAGGCGGAGTGTACGTGTGAGGCTCCTTTGGTCAGTCGCTGCCTGAACGGCGGCACCGCGCGGTATGGAGAGAACGATCTCTGCGACTGCGTCGACGGATTCACTGGACCACACTGCGAACTCGTCTCCGTGGCCTTCTACGGCTCTGGGTATGCCTTCTATGAGCCCGTCTCCGCCTGCGACAACACGAAGATCAGCCTAGAGATCGCGCCTCAGATCGACCAAGGCCTGATCATGTACCTGGGCCCGCTGAACTACAATCCCCTGCTGCCGCTCACCGACTTCCTGGCTCTGGAGCTGGACGAGGGATATCCGGTGTTGACCGTAGACTACGGCTCGGGTGGAATGCGCATCCGGCACCAGCACATCAAGATGCTGGCGGACCACACTTACCAGCTGGACATCATCCTGCAGCGCACCAGCATCGAGATGACTGTGAACAACTGTCGGCTGTCCACCTGCCAGACTCTGGGCGCCCCGGTGGGGCCCAATGAATTCCTCAACGTGAATGCCCCGCTGCAGCTGGGCGGCAGTTCGGTGGATCTGAACCAACTGGGACGGCAGCTTAACTGGACGCACGTGCCCAGCCAGAAGGGATTCTTCGGCTGCATCCGCAACCTGACGATCAACGAGAAGACCTACAACTTGGGCATGCCCTCCGTGTTCCGCAACATCGACAGCGGGTGCCAGCAGTCTGTGGCGGTCGCCTTCAGCTTCGGCATCGATCGCAACTTCATTATCGCGATCATTGTCTGCCTGGCGCTGCTGCTGATCATCCTGCTGGCCGTGGTGGTGCAGAAGAAGCAGAAGAACGGCTGGCACGAGAAGGACATCGACGACATACGCGAGACGATCATCAACTACGAGGACGAGGGCGGCGGCGAGCGGGACACGGACTACGACCTGAACGTCCTGCGGACGCAGCCGTTCTACGAGGAGAAGCTCTACAAGGATCCTCACGCGCTGCAATCGAGCATGCGCGATCCCAACGATATACCCGACATCGCCGACTTCCTGGGCGACAAGAAGGAGAACTGCGACCGGGACGTCGGCGCCTTCACCGTGGACGATGTGCGCCACTACGCTTACGAAGGAGACGGCAACTCGGACGGCAGCCTCTCCAGCCTGGCGTCCTGCACCGACGACGGCGATCTCAACTTCGACTACCTGTCCAACTTCGGACCGCGCTTCCGCAAACTGGCCGACATGTACGGCGAGGAGCCCTCGGACACCGACTCCAATGTGGACGACGATCAGGGCTGGCGCATCTAGGGAGGCCAGACGATGACGTAGAAATTGAAAAGACTTTTTATATGCTAAGAGTTGTACGGATGTTGATTGTGCCGGACAAGGCGACGGCCTAGCCGGACCCAAAGTCGCTTCAAGAGATATATATATAGGTAAACTATATATTATATATATATACATATATAAATATATTTTTGTCGAGGAGTATTGCAAGGGCTTAGGGAAAACGTTTCTGTTTTTTGTTTTGTAAATGCAAAAAGTGATCTTGATCTTACGTAAACGAACTATATAATTTATACCTAAAACTAGTGTAGCTAAGAGAGCAACTGCGAACAAATCACAAATGCAGCAGAATTCGATTCCCTCTCCCATATAGGGGGAATCTCACAAATGTTCAATTACAAACGAAATCGAAATCGAAATCCGAATGTCCGCAAACGAAATATTCCTAGGAACACAATTCAAAATCAGAATGCATTTGTCAATGCGTAAAAATACATATTCCCAACAGTAGTTAGTAGCTTACTTTATGATCTATGTTTAACGAACAGGCATTACACAGTATAATACGAAGAATTATATCGCGCTAGGGCCTAGACAAGACAGCAAATCATTCGGATCTAAAGGAAATTTACATCAAATCAAAGGAGAACTCAAATCGATAAGACAAGTCGGTACATATAAGCTAAACGTTACACCGTCATTTATGTAGACACGTAAGTCAATCAATACCGTATCATAAGTTCTTAGGGTTGTCTTTTAGTACATGTATAAACAGCATAACCTTATTTAAACTAATTCGAAATCGAATCGCGGGAGACCCCAGCTCTTCCTGTAACTAGAGAGTAACCTGTGTGCAGCTGTATTCATAAAATATATAAATACCTATTGAGACATATCTGTGTAAGAGAAAAATGTTCAATAAATCAATGCGATATCTATTTTTGTAAGTCTTTTTCCGTATTAATACTTAAGGCTCTAGGACGGACATTTTTTACCTGCCAAGGCGAACCAACAGCAAAAAGCTTAACACATTATTTATATATAGCGTGTATGAAATAATTGTATAATTTACAACAAACGACAAGCCACACAAACACAATTATTGTGTTCAAATAAAAAACATACAATAATAAAATCGAATGTATTTCTGTGTTAATCACTGGAGGGCGAGATAAGCGACTGGAAAACTTTCATGCTCCCTTGAAGGTGGTGCTTGGAGCCAGAGCCAGAGATCTTTGACAGGCAGTAGACAGTAGACAGTGGGGTCTGTCGAGCCCCGTTCACTGAATTTTATTAGAAGTAACTCGCCGCCAGACACACATAAGTGTGGCGGCTGTACACAGAGGCATATACAACAGACATACATACGGAAAGTCATTGACTGGGGCGTCGGCGAGCGCTACTGTAAATTGGAAACGGAGGAAAAGCGTCATTATCTTATCAGCGGAAAGTAGGTTACGCCTGCCTTTGGATTCGTTCGGTTCGAGCAAATCGATTGCGGCACAGGCCAATGAACAAAATTGGAGCGATTCGATGGGTAAGCGGCTGGCCGGCGGAGGCGAAATTGTGTATCTATCGCAGCAGGTGCAGCTGCAGTTGCAGATGCATTCTCTCCAGCTGTATCTACACCTACGCTCCGATCGCTGCCGCAGAGGATTGAGTTTAGATTTGCATGGCGGATATGTCAGGGGCACCCGAGGATCTGTGATGGATACGTTGCAGCTGCTGTCTGAAGATGAATGGTTTGCCTTTTCTATAAGACATTAATTGTATTTTTTGAACTATTAAAATAAAGCCTTACAGTCGGTCTTTATTTTCCCGAAAGTACTCAAAAATAGTTCTCCAGAAATTACATTTCAATTGACTCTCCAAACATATCAACATTTTGAAAGCCCGCAAAGAAACTTGAGGCGGCCTTCAAGTGTCTTTCTCTTCCAAAGCGGGAAGGGATCAGTGTGTATAGATGTTAAGGGCCCATCAAATATTCAAATTTGAAATCAATTAAATGCATCCTCAAGTGCATCAACTTATATGGAGGCCTCAAGCGTTTGGACAAAAACCCAAAAATTTCTTGGTATCGTAAGGGGTACCTTTCGGAAATGCCGACGACGACAGATGTCTTTTCATTTTTCGAGTTTCAGCTTGGATTCCTTCCCTGGCACAAAAAATGGCAAGAAATTTGTGCCGGACATGCCGACGTGAGGTTTCACCGGCACCATGTGGCTCTGGGTCGGAGATCCAGAGGAAGCGCGGAGAGCACACAAAATAAAATCTGCAAAAAATAAAAAAAATGGTTGAGTAATCAAATAACCTCTTCTGGCTACCTGCGCAGCTGCAGCTGCCAGCGCTCTCCTCAGGTGTGTATGGGTCGGTTCTAAGGCTGCCTTCGGCCAGTGGATTATCGTGGTAGCAGCAAAGAATCTCCAGATGAAGCAGGGCCCGAAAAACCCAAGCCACGCCGAGAGCCGAGAGCGGCTACCTGTGCTCACACACACACAGATCCGAAGGCGGATACTCTCGCGCTCTGCCACAGAACAGGTAAGTACTCAGATAACTCACCTTGACGCCGACGCTAGCTGCCGCGCAGACATCGCTCAGATACTCGGGCAGGCACACTCAGATACTCACCCATACCGAGGCATATTTTAACGGAAAAATGAAAGCAAATCTTTGTAACGAACTTGGCTTGCTGCTGGCTGGCACTGGCTTGATGAGGTAAAACCAGTATTTCCAGAACGGCTCCCATCGAGGTATGTATCTGTTGGTTGCCTCTCTCGCAGATTCGTT
>VNJO01002759.1:0-10835 GCA_008042535.1 Drosophila tani | reverse complement strand
TCTTCTGTCCGAATTTGAGCAAACTGTTATCGTGGTGGACCGCTCTACTGGACAAGAGGCATCTATCAGTCACGAAGAAATTGCCCGTGCAGATGGCTATCTGCCGGTTATCGTTGTGGCGGCCGAGGCTCTGTGGTTTGACCTGACCGGTACTGGCTTTGCGCTCGACGTACGGGAAAACCCTGAGGCAACACTCGGCTATACTTTGAGCAGTATCAGGGCAGGTTCGTGGTCAGTTGTAATGCTCTGCATCATCGACCTTTTTGAGGCTCTCGCCCTGAAGGGCGAAACTCTCTGCCTTAATGATCTTGTCGAAATATGGGGAAATGCGCGGTCGCGGCTGCAGACAGTCCCTGTTGCGCTACAGGAAGCAAGCTGATGATGAAACATCTCGCTCTTATTGGCTTCAGTGCTCTAGGTTTAGGTCTCGCACACCCGAGCTACGCTCAGACAGCCCAGGACGATGCTTTGCAGCAGGGCCAGCGGATTCAGGCCTGTCTCTCCGCTGCGGCCTCAAATGCCCATGTCCCTTCGGGAGTTCTTCTTGTCCTGCTCTACGTCGAAGGCGGACGCCCTGGGAAAATCAGCACAAACACTAATGGGACAGTCGATCTCGGGCCTATGCAGGTCAACTCAACGTGGGTGGGCAAAGTAGCAGAACATTGGCACAGCACACCTCAGCGCACTTATAACGCATTACGCGATAATGTCTGCGCGAACATCGAAGCAGGAAGCTGGATCCTTGGTCAGGCTCTCGCCGAAACGCATGGTGATCTCTGGCAGGCTGTTGCGTATTACCACTCACATACGCCCCGTTATGGTGAAGCCTATTTGCGGCGATTTTACCATATCGCTACAGACATGATGGTGCGCGCGCGCAAAGGCCGTGCATCATGAGCTCCAGCAGCACCCCATGGTCATCAAGTGATGACTACGCCCTGTTTTCCTTAATCGCTATTGTCGTAGGTGGCGCCGGGCTGTCTTACGTGGTGTGGTCCAATTGGCACACTGAGATTTCGCTTTTCTATATCCGGCTTCTCGTGTGGCAGATCGATTTTCTCCACTTGCACTCGCTGCCCATCGTTGAGCTCCGTAAACAGCTAGTCGCGGCATCATGGTCTCCGGGTCACGTCAGAGCCATCCAGCTCTGGTATGGGCTAATGATACTTGGTGGTGCCCTACGGTGGCCGACTGCCATCTTTATCGCGGTTCTGGGTGTAATCTGTATCCTCAGGGCCGCTCCCGGTCGGTTTGCAAAAGCTCTTGATCTGGAAGGGCTGATCGAAGTGCAGGCCCGCATGTTTCCAACATTACGCGGCTTTGCGGACCGTCGATTGACCAAACTCGTCGCCCCGGCTGCCGGCATGCCTCGTCCAGCCGATCCTGCATTACATGCCCATGAGTGGCGCCAACGGTTTGCGTCAGACCGGAACGGTAAATTCAGCGAGGCAGGGGCCGTCTCGGCGTTTACAGCACAGTTGGGCAGGCACTGGACAGGACTGGAGGCTGCCACTCCCGTCGAACGTGTGCTGTTTGCCGCCTTCTTCGCGCACTACAATCAGGAACGATCTGAGGCCATGGAACTTCTTGGGCGGCTTTCTGAAAGTCTCAGAAAAAGTGGTCTGGACGGTCCAGAAGGCCCGAAAGAAGCCCTCACTGTTCCCGATGAAATCGTGGCCATAGCTGATGAAAAGCTGAACATTCCCGGTGTTGGTGCAAAAATAGACGCCCTATGCGCCCGTAATGGCTGGACGACAACGGCCCTCATGACGTTGCTGACTGAAGCTCGGCGGAAGGCCGGAGTTCTTGCTCCCCCGGCTTTTGCCATCGTCAAACTGATTGATCGCCCTCTTTGGTATGCCCTGCACTCACTGGGTTTTCCACATGAGCGGCCTGAAGAAGACGTTCACCCCAACCCACGCATTGAAGCTGCTGGTGCCCGTGCTCACTGGGAAGCCGAACGCAAGGCACGGCGTCCAATATACACCCCTGCTGTCTCAGTTGCTGTCGCAACTCTCCAAAAAAACTCCGACAAAGTTTGAAGGACACCCATCATGACGACCATCACAATTGAAACCGAAGGCCAGACCCCTATCGTTATTACTGTGGGCAATGCCGGCTCTACGACTGCGGAAAGACAGCCCCATCTGAGGGATCAACAGCTCCTTTCCATTTCTCCGCCTGCCCCTCTCCCAGAGACTCCCTCAAAAGTCGCAGGAGCACCTTTGGGATGGAAAAATCGTGTGAGAACATACGTGCCAGGCGTAGCAATTGGAGTTCTCGCAGCCATTATCATCATGAATTCCAGAGCGCCCCAGATCCCAACTCCCATGATGCAGGATTCTGGCAGCACCATGCCCCAGCAACCCCTGCTTCCGCCTCTTTCTGGTGGCCCGATTGGAATCGCCTCTCCTTCAGGCGGGTATGGGCCAGACGGCAGTGAACGGCCAAGAAGTGTCAATGAAACCGTCCGAGATACCCAGCGGGCTATCTCTTCAGATCGCATGGGTATGCCTCCACAGGAAGCTGGAGGCCAAGGTGGAGCGCAAAATCAGGGAGGAGCCCCAACGGCAGGTGTCGCTCCCGCAATCAAAGGCGCTCCGGTCGTAGGGATGCCCCAGGCGGCAGGATCCGAAAGGAGCGGCAAAGGAAACGCTTCACCATTCGGCTTGGAGCCCTGAGATGGCTAAACGTCAGATTGGTGGTCCACTAAGCCACCAACAGGTCAAACGGGGATCGACTTATCGCGATACGCGTCCCCTGTTTGAGCGTTTTACAGCTGAAATGCGGACGTCCTCATCAGGTTTTGTTATCCTGATCGTGGCCGGATTGAGTTGGTTTGTCCCTGCCCTCATAGGACTGACACTCCCTGTCGTGATCGGTCTGACTTGCTGGGTTATCACACGTCGGCCCGTACTCCCCTTCCATTTACCCCGCTACTCCGGGCTGCCTGATGAACATGATCTTGATCCCAGTACCCGCAAACCGAAAAAAGCGGGCGGTATCATCTACCTCGGAACGGATGCGCATACAGGTCAGCAGCTTTGGTTTTCCTCAGATGCTGGCCGACAGCATGCCGCAATGCCCGGAACAACGGGGGCAGGTAAAACCACATCTGCGCTCTCTCTCATGGCTAATCCCCTCTCGCACGGATCGGGGTTTCTGCTCATCGACGGCAAAGGTGACAACACGGTTTATGGCGATGTTGCCGCCCTTCTCAGGCGCTATGGACTGGATGATCAGCTTCTCACGCTCAATCTGCTGACGGCCAGCTCGATCAGGGAATCAAACACGTTTAATCCATTCGCGACGGGAAATGCTGACGCTATCCGCGAAATGCTGGTCAGTCAGTTGGGCGAACCTGTGGCCAATGACGCCAACGGCGTCTTCCGTGATCGTGCAGTCAATCTGATCGGTACTCTAACGCCTGCTTTGGTCTGGATGCGGGACCGGCATGGTATCTCAATCAACATCGAGACCATTCGTTTCGCAACAGAGCTCCGCTGGCTTGCAACGCTCGCACGCCATAAAATCTTCCTTGTCCGCAACCCCGGTCAACCACAGCCTATCAAGATCCCTGTCCCAGACATTCCAGACGATGTTCTTTACCCATTTCAGGCCTATTTGGGTGAGCTTCCCGGCTACGATATCGGACTGGAATGGAATCAGCAGAAAGAAAGCCGGCCTTCTGAGCAACATGGTTTCGCAACCATGTATTTCTCTAAAATCTTCACCCAGTTCGCCGTTTCACTTGGCCATATTTTCAAATGCGAAAACGGTGATATCGACATGCGTGATGTGGTGCTAAACCGCCGCGTTCTGGTCGTTATTCTACCATCACTGGAAAACTCGTCTGACACACTGGCCGGCCTTGGCAAGATTATAGTGGCATCAGTGCGAGCCGTTATGGCGCAACTCTTAGGCGCACGTCTTAACGGGCCTGCATCAGAGATATTCAAGCTCAAGGCAGGATCAGGGGACGCACCCTATCAATTCTTCTTCGATGAACTCAGCGCCTACGCGACAGATGGCATGGACCGGATGCTCGCTATGGGACGCGGGCTAAACTGCATGTTCTGGTTGGGCTTTCAGGATCTACCTGGCCTGACAAGTCGTATTGGTGACAAGGCGTTTACATTGCTCGGCAACGCCAACCTGACCCACGCTATGCGTCTGCAGGATGCTATGCGGACACGTGAGTGGATTGAAAAACAATCAGACCGTGTAGAAGTCACACAGGCTACACACTTTGAGGGGAGCTCAGCAGGCAGTTACCGAGAAGGGCGAGGTGCGGAAGTCAGGGAGGTCGCCCGCATCCCTTGGGCCGACCTCCAGTCTCTGATTGAAGGTGAGGCAATAACGATGTTCGGCGGCCGTGTCGTCCATTCAAAAACATTCTTTGCCGCGGTAAATGGTCGGAGTGGAGAAATCCGCACGGCACAGCCCGTCATGTTGTCTGCACCTTTGGTTTTAGACGGAAGCGCACCTGACGATGAAACGCGTGCTGTTTTGGAAACCATAGAGAACGGGAGCTATCGTTCCGAACTCCATGCTCCCGTGAGAGAACCGGCCTTTGAACGTCTTGTTGCAGAAGTTAAATCTTCTGGCAGCACACCTGCGTCAATTGAAGCAAAATTTCCGCTCATTGCTCAGGTGACAATCGGGTTGTCCGTGGAGGCAATACCGGGGAATGACAATACCCTGATAAACTTCCCATCGCGGCGGCCGGAAGAAGAAAAGACACCGTTTACGCTCATGCTCCGTGATGCGGCCATGAACCCGAAGCCTGGGTACGAGAAAATACCTTCTCCCCGTCCGCCCCTTGATGGTGTTCTGCTTGGAACATTGGACGCGATTGAACGCGCAGTTGATCCCAGACCAGGCATTGGCCGTAAGCAGGCACTTCTGCTGCTTGGGGTACGCGATCGTGTGATTGACGCGCAAAAGCGCTACGAGGATGATATTTCCTCACAGATGGATCACAAGGAACTGGCACGTCAGATACATAAGCTTTCGAAAAGGCTCGTTGCATGAATGATATTGTTGTCCTCCCCGGAGGAGAAAAACTGTCATTGGAGTGGAAACTATCCGATCCAGAGCGGTTTCAGCGACGGCTCAAGGCAAAGCATGCTGACAATGGCAAAGCAGGCCCGGGGGAAAAAGCACATTGCCTCTGTGTCCACCAGGGACGTTATCTGGAGCTCCAGATCAGGGAGCTAAAAGAGAGTTACTATTTTGCCTGCATGGCAAATACAACACCATACCACAGACCAACCTGCCCATTTTACAAACCTAACCCCGAAAAAAGTGGACAGGCCGCCTATGTGGATGGTGTCATCAAGGAAGACACAGAGCGCGACGAAGTTACTGTCAAACTAATTACCTCTTTAAACCGAAATAGCCCTACGAGTTCGGAAACTTCCGCTCTTTCGTCTGCTGGGACACGGTCAGGCGGAAAAACCCAGAGACGCATGACCACTCTTGGTTTGCTGCACCTCATATGGGAGCGTGCCGGTTTGCACTACTGGCGGCCACAGTTTGCTGGACACCGTACTGATCCAAAAGCGCTCAGGCGGGCTTACGCAGCATCTCGCAACATCAAGGTCCAGCGTGGCATCAAGCTGAATCAGGTGCTCTGTCCAGTCGTCTCCGGTAATCAGGATATTCTGTCCTCTACCCGCCAAAAAATCAAAAACCATTCAGAGAAATTAAGACTGTATGTGATTGGGCGTTTAAGTAGCGTTCAGGTCCATCCTTATGGAAAAGGATACAATATCGAACTGTCTGGAATACGAGATGGATACCGAATGTTCATGTCGATTTCACAGGCCAAATGGGAGCGATTGGAAAAATCGTATTCAAGAGAACTGGCAGAGTTTTCTCGGAATGAGGAAGGGCTTTCAGTTTTTGGGTTATTCCTTGTCACCATAGATCCAATAAAAAAAGGAAAGTATAGTAATTTTAGTACCATTCAAATAGAAGATGCTGCTCTCATGACAACGACTGAGCAACTTATTCCAGTCGAAAGCCGCTATGAAGCAAAAATTGTGGAATTATTAGTTCAAAAGGATAGGACCTTTATAAAGCCGCTCCGCTTTGATGCAGCACGAGAGCTTGTCCGGCCTGACTTTATCTTGACTGATATGAGCAAAAAAGAAGGCTACCCAATGGAAGTATTTGGGCTGACGGACGAAAAATATCTCGCACGCAAAGCAGAAAAAGAAAGATACTACGCGCGTGTTTTTGGAGTTGACGGATGGTGGTCATGGGACGCATCCCATAACGCACCCATTCCGCCTTTACCTGAGGTTTCTCTTACTCAGGCTGCCGACCCGATCAGCTGATCGAATAGCATTGAGACGTTGCAGGTTTACCGGACATGTTTTCTACTTCGCATCGATAACGGCCTTGAGGCGTCTCAATGATATAAAAGCCTCCAGATGCATCCATCATAGCAGCCTCCACATGACCGTCTTTCAGGAGATCTGACATGGGAGTTGAGACCGGTTCGTTTTTTGTTGGAACTTTTGGTGCTTCCGTTGTTGGCTGGTCAGCCATAGCATTAGGCACTGGCGCACAAAACAAGGATGCTAGAGCCAAGGCAACGGGAATATTTTTTTTAAACATACTCAAACCTTTCATGAACCAAAATTGGTTGAGAGTTTTATGAACTCAAACAAGAGCCCCTAAGTCTTATGACTTGACGAACCGGCCACCTGAATCGCGTTTATAATGGACTCACGCGCTCTGGCATCTGCCGCAATGTTTGCAAGATCAGCTTGATGATCCAACTCTTCGGGAGACATATCTCGTCTTGGGAATGCCATAGCCCTAACGGCAGATCGCACAGGTGATGGCGCTACTGATGATGCCGGATCCTCAATGCGAGCAATTCTGCCCACAAGACCGACGACCAGTCCCACGAACACCACAAAACCGACCAGTACCAGAAAGAGCATGAGGGCTTCCTTTATGCTAAGTCTTGAATATCGCCATTACGGCATCCGACGATGCCTGTTGCAAGTTTCAGGACACAGAGGGAAATGACTGGCCAGAAGGTCTCTTTGTCACGATCTTTGCATATCGTTGACGTATATCTTTTTCCTGTCGGCTCATCACTTCAGGAGCTTGTTCGAGTATTTTTTTCAATTCATTATCAAGCCGACGAATCAAGTCGGCATGAGCTGCGTTAATCTGACGGCCCCTTAGAGCCATCTGGTTCTCACGTCCAATATCCCGGCCCTCAAGACGGGCCTTCTCTACTTTACGGCCGATCTCAATGAGTTCACGGACTCTTTGATCCCGATCCTTTTTCTTCCGATAAGGCAAATCCATACCCAGAGCCTTATACGGCTTATGCGCCATCTTTTTAGCAACATAATCCCACAACTGGTCACTCGTGATTGGTTCTTGATCTCCCAGAGCGCGGCCGTTGCGAACCGCTTCAAAAGTCGCCCCATCTGAAATCATCGTCCAGGTTGTCCCTCGTGCACGACTTTCCGCCACATAAGTTGTAAACCCCGTCGCCAGATCGGCACCACGCGGCATGGCATTGATATGCTCATCAGAGGTCAACCCCTGGGCAGCATCAATTGTCATGGCATGACCAAATCCCAACAGAACACGATTTGAGCGAAGATCTGATAGCCTGCGCCATTCCACTTCCGCTTCCTGCCCATCCGCGAGCCTCAATTTCAGCCCTTTGTCAGATGCACTGAGAACCTCACAGATATCTCCGTTATTCCCTACCCAGGTGCGCTTATCTCCAACAAGACCCCATACCCGACGATACAGTCGCACCTTGTCTCCAACAGCAAGAGCCATGTCATACTCTTCGCCACGCTGATCAATGGCTTTGATGATCTTCTGATCTGCACCAATATCTCCGCGTTTTTGTAACACCTGACGTACCGCAAGACTGAGATCCGCAGCATCCTTGTTCGTCAGCGCTGACATGGTGATCGTCTTGAATGATCCATCCGGCTTCGGGCCTTCAGCCTTCAGGGCATCTTTGCGGGATACATAATGTTGAGCGATGGCCTCCAGAACATTCTGATGGTCTCCTGCAACCAGACTGATGCTGCCGTCCTGGCGCTTCATCTCGATAGCCTGCCTGACCTCCTCGGTATGGAAACGATTCCTCACGTCATCATCGCGATCCGCGTCTGTCTCTGCTGCAACTGCTTTGCCCTTGGTCTCAAGGGCCTTGAGCTGATTTTCGCTAGGTTCTTCTCCACGAAAAAGAGCGGCGATGTCACGATTGCGCTTCGTTTTCTGGCGTACTGTTGACAGCAGCTCAGCCTGATCATTCGGCTCCAGCACTCTCTTGATTATTTCAAGGGCATCACCAGCCTCGATAGCCTGAGCCTGCTCTCTGTCACCCATCATACGCAGGGTCAGTCCCGTATCACGCTGTAGCTCAAGCAGTCGTAGCATCTGACGCGGTGCGACCTGGCCGACTTCGTCAAGAGCTATGACGGTATGCTCATCCAACTTGAGGTCGCCCCGATCAATACGGGCCAAAAATGGGGAAAGCGCGTAGGTTTCATCAATACCAGCATCTTTCATGGCATCAGCCTGTCGCCACGCATTGGCCACACCAATGATGCGCCGTCCTGATGGGTTGGCCTCTGTATCATTGCGCCATGCGTCTACAAGAGGCTTGAGAAGTGTGGTCTTGCCGGCACCGGCCACCCCCGTAAGCATCGCTATCCTGCCGCTCTGCCCCAAGGTATGAACGGCTTTACGCTGCGCCTGCCCATGCTCCGATGTAAAATCCAGACCTGAGCGGGCAATCGCATCCTCAATGGCTTCTTTTCCGAGAGCCCCGCTCCGATCAGATGAAGCACGAGCAATATGTATGGCGAGATCTTCTTCCAGTCTGATTTGCTCAGTATGTGTGACCCTCTCACGCTCTCCTTTCATCTCAATAATGAGCTGTACTTTCTGACCGCGCACCTCAATGCCCCGTTTTTCCGTCAACTCAACAACGGCATCTATGTCAGATATTCCGCCCTCAATACCCGTAGCAATCAGGCCTCGTGCAGCATAAGTCCGCAGTTTCTGGTGATCGATGACAGCGGTTGTTTCAAACTCCTGACCAAGATGCTTGGCAACGAAACGCCACGCTTGATCAAGCCGCTGATGGCGATCCAAGCCGGTATCAATCTCCGGCCCCATAAGGCTTTGATCTACCCAACCCAACTCCTTAGCCTGACGCTTCCAAATATCGTGGTCGTCAGCGTCCAGATCCTTACCCAATCGGGCGGCCAACCCCGCCATTGAAAGCATTTTCTGCTTTCGTTCGATTGACAATCCCTCCCACTCCAGACCTTGTTCCGAGGCGTAGGACTGAGCAGCTTTCAGGACGTTGCGGCGACCTTTGCTGAAAAAATCTGAAATCTCCTGTGGCACGGCAGAGATGACGGTTGCCTGTTCATTGGCGTCATACGTCTGGGCAATGCCAATTTTACGCAATTCCTGAGCAAGGATGGCCTGAAAGTAAGCGCCAAACTCGTGAACACGCGATCGAAGCTGTTTTGTATCCAAAGACCCGACATGACCATCATCTGTGACAACCATGTTGAACATCGTGTTGTGAAAATGGGCATGAGGATCACCACCAGCCGGCGTGTCAATCAGGTACGTCTGATTGCTCTCAGGATCTAACGCCTCGACCGTTGGCCGCGCTGTCGTGTGGCGGTATGTTACCCATGCAACATGCCCTTCTTCAGCACCATCCTTCCCACCCCGGCCGCGTCTCGCTAGTCCCAGTTCACGGGCCACATACCGCATAGTTTCGTCGTTAGCGACCTGCATTGCATGCCAGATAGCGGCGCGTTCTGCGTCAGTTTCGGCAAACTCTGCCGCCAGTGTGACGGACTTATGAGGGGCCAGTGTCAGATCATAGGCGCTGATTTTGCGCTGGTGCGCTGACCATTCCTCGCCATTGTCAGCCCGTTTAGCTTCATAGAGGCGGGCAAGCTGCTCTCGGGTGGGAGGCTTGAAACGGTCAATGCCTAATGCCTCAGCAGCTCGCCACGGCATATCTGGACGCCAGGACGCACGACCGTCGCGCCCGGTATAATAATTTGTCAAACGTGCGCCGTCGCTATCGGGCGTCTTTGACGGATCCAAACGGCAGTCACTCTCCGGATCAGGAATATCCTGTAGGTAATAATTAGAGATTATCTGTCCTCTGCAGGCCGCAGAGATTTTCCGAAAGGTCATCATTCCTCTGCACCGTCCTCTCCCGCTGAATCCGGGTGAGAACGTGGCGTACGTCCTTCAAGAAGATCCAGCGATGCGCCCGTGGTATGGTCAATGCGGCGAAGAACAGGTCTTTGGTCAGCTATGAGGGTGACAATGCGTGCCAGCAGATCATCCAGCGAGGGCCCCTCTCGTTCTTCTGGGGTCAGCAGTTCGAGTATGAGTGTCTGGCGTTGATGCAGAGCACGCAGTGATTCATGGATCGCATCAAACTGCTCATCAACGTGAGCACGCCATTCTGCTGTTGTTGGTTCTGAAGGCTTTGTCATCACTTTCTATCCTGTAGGCCCAAAATGATGCCTCAGGATCATGAAAGATGATGCGACGAGAAAGGGGCGATCGGAAAAAAGAAAGAGGTCTTTCTCAATGAAGAAAAAGCCCTCTCACATCTCATTTCACCTCAACCTTGCCATCTGGAGGGCTCGAAGAACCGTTGATTGATGTGCTTGGCGGGTAATTTCTGGCTTTTGGCGATTTGATTGACGGTTTTTGCGATGGCATCCGGTCTGCGTTTTGAGCAGATTGGGAGCTGTTACCCGCTTGATAGCTACGCTGTGGTGCTGATC
>VNJO01002757.1:0-36489 GCA_008042535.1 Drosophila tani | reverse complement strand
GCCTTGACAAACGGGTTTCCAGTCTCGAGCCTGAGTTATTAGCAATGAATGGGTTCTACCAGGGCGTAGGTGTGCCAGTGCCTCTAAAAAAGTGCCACATGCCGTGTGCAATAACAAGCAGCAATGGCAGCAGGCCACCGAAAGTGAACTTAAGCCACGGCTTGATCTTGGTGTCAATAGGAGATGGTGATAAACTTGAAACAGATCCCCTAATCAGCTCATAAAAATTCCAAAGTTACTGCGGGCTAATAAAAAATAAAAAAGAGCCGCGCCGTTGTTGTTTCTCTCCACTTCAACTATGTCGCATGTACAGTGAAACCGGTTTCAGTTCAGATTTTAATGATGCTGAGATCACAGGCCCCCTCTTTCCCATTCCCACTCCCTCTTTCAGCGATTGCATAGATTTATTTTGTTTTTTTTCGCACAAACATTTCAATGGCAAGACGCAATGCAAGTCTTCTTCTAGCACAAAGGCAGGGCATATCGTTAATTAAGCAAGTTTGTAGTGAGTAGTGAGTGATGTCAAGCGTCGCATCACGTTGCGCCTGCGCGAAGATGGTGATGTAAACAAGGCGGAGCTAGCTAAATTCGTGGACACTCGGTCTTATCTTGGAACGTGCCTTCGGCCCTATTCGGGATTGAGCACAGACCCACACACTCGCGGCCACGCGTTTAGGGCCTTACGCAACTGCAACTGCACTTGCTGCTGTTGCTGCTGATAAATCAACTGTGACAGAGTCACTTTCTACGCTCGTACTTGCTGCTCCACTCCGGCAGCTATAATTAGCGACGGTGTTCCACAATTGTTACAGTTTCTGTTTTTATTTTTTGCACTCTGGAGCACTCCTCTGGTCATTTCCTCGAACAAGCTCCAGCCGATCGGCCTTACGTTCCGTGATGTCATCTAATGGCGATTTTATGTGCATATTTCGAATCAATAAACGACTTGTTCAGACCGCTTTTCTCACCGCATTTTCCGAGGCTTTACAGCGCCGCACACCTGCTCGGATCTCAGACTATTAATTCGTACTTACCTGACGACGACAGTGAACTTAATTTAAAGGAATTTTAGCAAAGTAATCAATAAACGCCAAAATACATGGATTGGAATTTATTTAGTGGCCTTTGTTTTGGAGGTTGAACTAGTTTTGAAGATCTTAGATACTATGCAACTGTTGAAATTACTCAACATAATATTCCTTAAGCCAAATTCGAATACCCAAAGACTCCTTAATATATTGTATCAACTAGTAGCAGCACGTTAATGGAAGGGCAAGGGTCTAAGAAAGCAATTTTCTGTCATGTTTTCCGCCAATAGACTAAGCGTTAATTTAGGACCCTTTTGACACATGCCAGTCCAGTTGATTGAGCAAATGTTGATCAATCTTTTTCCGTATGCAAGAAATCCAAACACCACGGGAAATTATATAGAAGCAACCCCAATCGGAGGGCTCCTTTGGTTGATTCGGTTGGTGGAAGGGTCAGCTCCTTGGATACCTGGAAAAAGCAAGGCACAACAGTGGCGACGTGCTAACCCAGTTTACACAATTGCTGGCACGCGATGTCCGGCCAAGATTGCCCTGGCAAAGGAACCACCTTGACCACTACCCCTCCCGTTCCAACACTTTTGGGCTTGGGGTCAAAAGGCAATAGTTGCTGTCGTGTGCTACAAAATTACCCAGAATTACCCAGACGACGACACACGCTTAATGGCTGATAAGGGGGGTAAAAATACACGAAGATATAGGCTTGTTCTGCAAGTGATTCTAGTGATTAGGTGACAAAAAACTAGGACTAACCAAAGTCAAGTCCAATCTTATCAACTTACATTACGATTGCCAATTATGTGAGCATAAAACCGCAGCACTCGAGAGAGAACCACCTGACGCCAGCCGTGAAGTGGATGGATGATTCGGCAGCAATCGGAGTCGTTTACCTTTTGGCTGCGATCTACATACCTTTCCAATTTGGCCAACTCAAGCCAAGCCTAAACGTTGATCGGAGCAATTAGAGTTGGGCTGTCAAATACGTTCGAGTGGCTATAGCCGGAGAGACACACACGGACAGCATTCAAATTGCGATTATTCGTTGCTGTACGGGTTTCAAAACTGGCTTTTTAACAAGGGCATGACCAGGTCTATGTGTGCATATATATCTATATGTACAATATATATATAAATGTAAATATATAAGGCTATATGGCCCACACAATGAACATGTTAGAGTCAAGTGCTCGGGCCCGGGCCCACATAATGGCTCATTGTTGGTTGTGGAAAAGTCGCTAATCAGTTTTGTCTCACGTTCAAAAACAAAAGCCACAAGTCCAAGTCGCACTCGGAGTCGTAGCCCCTGAATGGGGGCCAACGGCTATATGGCTGCGAAACACTTATTAATGTGCCAAGAATTTAATGGAAAGCATTTATAGTTATTGTTGTTGTGGTGCCAGTCGGTGAAATTTTCGGTGTTTTCACTTTGCCTTCTGGGGAGCTACTACATACCAGAAGAGATACACGTGTATGCACCTTCCGAAAGATAGATAGCTCCGCCGCGAAGGTCTGGGTGAATGTGAATGCTCTTTAGATAAATCACTCGCAATCAATATAACTCTGACTTTCAAGGCCTCGCCCATTGTGCGGTTCTTATGTATCCGAAGCTTTATTAAAATGCCAAAAATAAGGCCCAAAACAATGAGTGTGTATCGGGTTAAAGCCGAGCTTTAATTAGCATTTGGCTGGCATTTCAAAGAAAGGCAAATGAATAAAAAAATAAACACATATGGCGCAGATACGAAACAGCTCAAGGTTAATCGTAAACGCTTTCAAATTCAAGTTCAATTCGCATTCTCGGCACGGAGCGGGGAGCTTGGAGGAAACCCAGTCCCGCAGAGTAGAGCCTTGTCGATGAATCACCTTCATCTGTATTCCACGACACCGCATGGGAAAATACCAGCCAGCTAACATAATATATGTATTCTGCCCACTCACTTCCTCATTGATCCGAATCCGAATCCGAGCTCTTGGGGACGAAAGCAAAAGTCATGTTCTGACTCACGAGGGAACTGACCTCGTTAATGTGGCGATCACCTGCGATTTAGTATCAACATCAGCAATTCGGGGCGGCGAGTGAAAAGTAAAAAGTGGTGGCCCCCGTAAAAAACTCCCTTGACAGGCGGGTGGCGATTTGCCTAAGCACAGTTAACGCCTAATTTATGGCCCCACTAGCGTAGTGGGTAATTAGCTAACCGCCGAGCCATTAACTCGATTTATTATTCTAATATTCGTATTAATTTTGCACTCATTACAAAAATTACGCATACGCAGCGGTGCCTGACGACCAGGAGCAGCGAGGTGATAAGCGCCGAGTGGCCAGCGCCTGAAAGCTAAACGGTGTTAAGCGTTACATCCGTCGCCGCCCCTCTAAATATAGCCCTATCGCGGGGACCCAATCTCCGCCGATATCGGATGGCAGCAGCAGCATTCGTAATTAAATGAGTGCAGCCTGATTTAGGGTGAACAGCGAAGTAAATTAAGTGTTTTATTCGCTTTTTCGGTTGAGAGTTATCAAGCAGGTTGATGGGTGTCTTGTTTCAGGAAATATATATGTTTTGGAGCATCTCAAGTCGAGGTTTAAGGTGTGTTTCTTAAGACAATTCAAGGATTGCCTTAACATATATTTTGTAGTTAATACAAAACTAAAGGTAGTTAAGCGATATAACTACTTTAATAAAAGGTATTCAAAAGATTAGCAGGAAGTACAAATTTAGCATTGTATTTTAGAGTAATTAATGTTTAAAACTTTAATTAAACAAACGAAAAAGTACGAAGTACTATAGATTTTAGAGATTGTACATATATGAATTGCTCTTATAAAGAAGATAGTTTTGGACTTGAAATTATGATATTTTCACCATGTTATAATAATAACATAATATATAATACCAAAAGAAATTAATCCAAAGGGTAAATTGAGGTAATTTCTGGGTTAAATTGAGGTAAACTCAACCATTTCTAGACCCCAAGTCATAGAACCACCCCAGAAAGGGTTCCACATATAGAACCCGTCCGTCAATACTTTGATTGCTATCGAGCATGTAGATATATAGTGCAGATACACTCCCATGTCTGCTCGGGTTCGTTGGAAACGTGCCCCCGATAACCGGGTGGCAATTATTTATGCCATGGTAATTAAACAGACGACAGACGGCAGAAGGCAGAAGATGGAAATGACGAATATCTGACGATGGTTACAGATTGTTTATAGAAGAGCAGGGAACTCGGGGAGGCTCGGGAACTCGGGGGCAACGGAAGCCGGGACACGGTTCGCTTCTGATCACTCCATTCCGATTCGATTCCAACTCATAGTTTCGCATTGTCTCTGCTCCGCCGCGACAGGTGCTACACGATGACGCGGCCGCTGACGATGCGCGGCTGGCTGGCGCTGGCAACGGCGCTGCTGGCGGTGGCCACCTGGCCGGATCCGGGCCAGAGTCTCCCGCAAGGTGCTCCGGAAACCGTGTGCGACACCATGCTGCCGTTCCACTCCGGCGGCAGTGTGCTGCCCCAGAGCAGCGTGTCGCCCTTCAGCGTGGAGACCTCCTCCTCGACGGTCGGCCAAGGCCAGACCATTCGTGTGGATCTCACAGGCGTGCCGGCTGGTCTGAGCTTCGGCGGCTACATGATCCAGGCACGGAACAGGAATCCACCCTACCAGATCGTGGGACAGTTTGGCGCTGCCCGCGATGGAACCATAAAGCTGATGAACTGTGAGAACTCGGTGAATAACTCGGCGACGCACAGCAATGCCGGAGCCAAGCAGCAGGTCCTCCTCGAGTGGCAGTCACCGGTGGATTTCCTCGGTCAGGTGGTCTTCAAGTGAGTCATCTTTTCTTCGGATACTAGATTTAGGAGAAGAAGTTAATTAAATATCCTTGCAGCGCCACGATTGCTCAATCCTACAACGAATTCTGGGTGGGTGTCCCCTCCCAGCCCGTCCAGATAGTCCGTCGTGATGTGTCGGCGGCTGTTCCACTGCCCACCGCAGGTCCTCCTGCCTCCTTGGGAACCACCCGTGCTCCCTATGTCCCACCCAACTATGTGGCGCCCAACAATGTGGCGGCAGCCACCTCAGATCCTATCTACAACGGGTGCGGCCAGAGCAAGAACTGCTTCGGCTTTCCCGATGGCTGTGTGTCATCCAAGACCTGCACCTCCATCACGGTGGTGACAGTGCGCGGCGATGTCTACGAGTTTGAGATTCAGTCCGGCAAAGGTGAGTCACCTGGAAAGCCAGGAGGTGGAAATAGCTCTTTTTATACAACTTCCTTACCATTGCAGGCACCAACGCCGCCTATGTGGCTGTCGGTCTCTCCGAGGATGCCAAAATGGGTGAAGATCTGACCTCCGAGTGTGTGCCCGAGAACGGCAGGGTCAACCTGTACTCATCCTACACCTCGGCCACGCCCTATGCGGCTACGCGATCCGTTGTGGTAAGTCTGGAGACTGGGGAGAGGTTTCAAACTCCATTAAAAGTTAATATCTTTTCCTAATTGCTAATTATATTCTGAGTAAATGCTAATTACTTCCAAATTTAAACACTTTCAGGGTCAGAACTCCGCCCGCCTGCTGGACGCCTCCATCGTGGACGGCGTCATCTACTGCCGGGTGCAGCGGGATGCGGTGACCACTGTCCAGGGAAAGACCTTCGATCTGCGCAATGGCAAGTACCACCTGCTGGTGGCTTCTGGAAGCAGCCTAAAGGAGAACAGCGTGGGCTACCACGACATCGGACGTCTGCCCTCGGCCAAGGCCATAAATCTGGCGGAGGTCCAGGACCTGAGCGGATCCAGCAAGCTGCTGGTGCAGCTGCACGGCGCCTTCATGATCGCCGCCTGGATCGGCACCACCTCGCTGGGCATCATCTTCGCGCGCTACTTCAAGCAGACGTGGGTGGGCAGCCAGAGCTGCGGCAAGGACCAGTGGTTCGCCTGGCATCGCCTGCTCATGGTCACCACCTGGTCGCTCACGATTGCTGCCTACGTGCTCATCTGGGTGGAGCTGAAGCGGGCCGTGTGGCACGCCCACTCGATCATTGGCCTAATCACGGTGATCCTGTGCTTTCTCCAGCCCATCGGAGCTCTGTTCCGTCCGGGACCGAACGACAAGAAGCGTCCGTACTTCAACTGGGGCCACTGGCTGGGCGGCAACCTGGCCCACATTCTGGGAAGTAGGTTTCATAGATGATTTGTGATCAGCTTGATCTTCATATTGACACGTAAACCCCTTTTATCTTTCAGTTGTGACCATCTTCTTCTCCGTTAAACTGCCCAAAGCCGAGCTGCCCGAGTGGATGGACTGGATCCTAGTCAGCTTTGTGGTTGTGCACGTCCTGGTTCACCTGATATTCTCCGTAAGTTTGTCTCTCTTCTGGGTGCGTGGCTTAGCCCCTGTCTCATGTGTCCCCAAAAGTGTACAAAGAGTAGACCCTGCATCGCCTGCCTGTACAGTGGTTCTAGTTGTGTCCCTAAAAGCTCATTCATTCGATACTAATTCATCTGTCATCCATCATCCCCCCGAGAACCGGTGGCTACGTCCATTAATGTGCAGATCGGCTTGTGTTTGAATCATTGGCAGGTCGCGGGCATGGCCTCCGAGCGCCACCTGAGCCAGCGGGCGAACAACTTCCAAATGGGTGACCTGTCCCACCACCATCAGCATGCCATGCGGAATGGCATGAGCATGGAAAGGAAAATGGATGCGCCGGTATGTAGAGATTTACTAGATAATTATCAAGGAGATTTTAAAATATTTAGAGTGTAAAGTTTGATTACAAGTATTATTAAAAAGCCTTTTGTGATTTATTAACTCTCAGAAATTGAAAGAATTAATTTCATTTAAATTTAATCGAATTTCTTAGTTCACATCTTTTTGAAATCTATAGAAAATCCCTTAAAAGAAACCCAAAAATCCAATTTATTAAATGTAAATTAATTGTATCGGGTTTGTTAACCATTTTTCCTCACATTATCCTTATAATCCGGGTAATCCCCTTCTTTTTTCAGTACGCGGGCATGCGCAAGGGTTTGCTGGGAGTCTACGCCGTGGTGCTGGTCCTGTTCGTGGCGGTGCTGATCCTGCTGGTGGTGCTGGCGCCCATCGAACAATTCCTGGGCAAGTCCTAGGCGCCGAATCTGGATGCGTAACCGGTCGCCCACCCCCACCTCCTCCCAATACTCGTATCTGTTCTGTGTGCTCCTTGTTTTTAACCCCTTCCGCCCCACTTCCCACTCCCTGATCCCTCTTTTCCCCCCGTTCTCAGCGTTGTGTTGTTATGTGTAATTAGGCGCAAGTGTAACTTGGGGCGGAGCGTTCAGTACATGTTATATAATTTATTATTAATAAAGTAAAACAAGCCAACATAAATGCAGTAATTTTGTTTTTCTCTCTTATTCGCTGCCATTTTCCGCCACTCCTCCTCCTCCTCCTCCTCCGCTGTATGCATATTATGTGGGTGACGACGTGCTGCTCGATCGGATTATGCTGGATCTCCTATGTTTATTATATGTAGGTTGTTGTATAAAACATTTACGCCTAACTGCCGCTAATCAGTATCAGTAATCATTATCGTTATGGATATAGGTATATATGTTTGTGTTGGTGTGTGTGTGTGTGTGTGTGTGGGAGTGTGTATGCTTCTTTGTAGCCTTGTTGCCAGCTCCGCGCAATAAGAGTACGTAGTAAATGATAGATAACTCTACAGTTTTCAAATATTAATAATGCGAGAACTAAACCCAATCGAACGAAATTGCCTTAAGGTAACGAGCGGAATCATCGCTCCTCCAGGATGACCGTTTCCTGCGGATACAGCTTGAGCGTCTCCAGCGTTTGGCTGCCCTCGATCGCGGTGAGATCGCGCCGCGGCCAGCTGCTAATCAGTTTGTACTCTTCGATGAGGAAGCCGTGGGCGGTCACAAAGTTGAGAAGATCCTGAAAAGTACGCTCCAGTTAGTGGCCTTGGTCATCTTGGTCATTTAAAGCTTCCTCCTCCTCTTACCTGCAGGCTATTGTTGACGAAGAAGCGACGCTCCAGGAAATCGCCGGTGGGCTTGCGCACGCGAATCTTGGAAGTGCCCGCCTCCAGCTCGGACGGCTCCTGAGGTAGCGATTGTTGAGCCTGCGGGGAAACACATTCTTTGAAATGATTCCTTAAAATATAAGTATAAATCCCACAACTTACAACTAATCTTATGGACTCGCGTCTAGCATCTTCCTCGGCTCGTTCGGACTCTATGCGCTTGCGCTCTGCCAGCTGGGCAGCTTCCTTTTGGCGTTTTGCAGCATCCTTGGCCATGTCGGCTTGCAGGGTCATCTCGTAGGCCATGTCCTGCTCAGCCTTCACCTGATCCCGAGCGGCGCGCTCGTCCTCCTGTCGGATCTCCACCTGCAGCTGCTCCTCAAACATGTCGCAGGTGTCAATGAGCCTCGTTAGCAAGTCATCCAGTCCAATGTTACCTGGAAATGAGAATTAAAATGTATTAATCCTAGAGCTTGAAGGATTCCCTTGGACATACCGTGAATCACAGATAAAACCTCGCAGTTGCTGCCCAGCTGACGGCTCTTGCCCACCAGCATGATGGCTGGCAGCTTGTCCAGCTTGATGTTCCTGGCCGTCAGCGAGGCGTTGCTGCTAATGCAAGCAGTCAGCGAGGAAAGAAACCTAGGGACCAGATTTAGGGAAATATAAGTAAAAGGAAACGTAATAGATCCTAATCCTAGCTCACATGTCCTTGTTGCTCTCGTAGGTCATGTCCCAGCCATATAGGACAAACTTCTCCTTGAAGGTCTGGATAATGCTCTCATGTTTCATCAGTTGATCACAGAAAACGTTGGTGAGAATGCTCTTGCCGTGGTGTAAGTAAATGGCAAGAAGTTTTCGCTGGAAGAATACAGATGTAAGTACATTTAAGCTGATTGATAAAAGCTGCCGACAATTACCTCCTTCGCTGATTTAAGGCAGGCCAGCTGCTTGGCGCTTTCTAAACTACCCACAAAGAACTCTGGATATGGCTCTCCGTACAGGGTCTTGTAGTTTTCCACGAACTGCGTGGAACCACTTGTCTCGTCGTCTGTGTTGTTTGGTACTAGAAATTATGAACTCATTTAAAACTCTGCAAAGCAAGTTACTTTCAATCTGAGCTCACTTAAGTGTCTGTTGAGCGGCTGAGTGGGCGGTGAGTCGGTGAATATGTACTCGGCATTGTTGAAGTCCGTGGCATCCTCGAACTCATCCGCCGAGCTCTCGCTGTCCACGTTGACCACCTCAAAGGTGTTGTTGTGCTGGTTGGAAGTGGAATTCTGAGCCGCACCCGCTGTACTCCGCACCGCGAAGCTGTGGGACAGCTCAATGCCAGATTGCTAAAAACAATGGGAACATTAGTTAAGCCTGGATCGGTATAAGGACTCTTGACGACCTACAGCCAGTGTGGTTTCGTTGTCACAACCGTTGGGCCAGCCGGTCCACTCCTGGTGCCGCACTGGTATGCTCTGTATGTCGAACACGTTCATCTTGAGCGCCTGCATTGTCGTGCTGCCCGGCAGGCTCAGGGTGAGCGCATCCGAATCGAACTGAATGTGAATGGTGAATATCTTGTCCGCCCGTTGCGTCACGTCGTCCCTGCAACAGTTCATTGAGTATTATTCGAGAAGGATGCTCGAAGGTAAGGACTCACTGCTCGGTGTCCATGAAGCCGTCATCGGTAAGATCCACCAGGATCAGTTCGTTCTCCTGGGCGAGGTCCAGGTTGCCGATGCGCATGTCTGGCTGTTGGGCCTCGCTGGCCTTGGACGGCGGCCAACCCCGGATGGCTTGACGGCACACAGGCACACTGGTCACATCGAAGATCTTGCGCTTAAGTTGCTCTGCAAAGGGGATGCGTCTCGGTTAGGTGGCAATCCTCGTTGGAATCGCATTACGCGAGAGAGGCTTACCAACTGTGGCCTCCGAGGACAAGCGGATGCGATAGAGCTGCTGGTTGAAGTGGATGTTGAATGCGATCACATTCTGGTTGTTGTTGTGGCTGGACGCGGGGTCCAGGTTGATGCTCGACGTGAGCTGGGCTAGCAATTGTGACGCTATAGTAGATACATTTCAAGTCAAGGCACGAATGCGGCGCTATCTCGTTAACTCACTGGGGAATCTCTGCTGCGGCTGCGGCTGCGGCTGGTGCATGGTCAGGCTCTGGTTCCGGTTCTGCAGGGCGGCCGCAAAGAATCCCGCGTTGGACGGCCCGGGCAGCTCGTCGTAGCCAGGCGGACGGAAGCCGTTGGTGCTCTCCACGGAAACACTGCTCCTGGCCGGCGGCTCCGGCAGCTGGATGGGACTGACCAGCGGCTGATCATCGTGCGGCATCACCCGACTCAGGGCATCCTGCCAGGGGGCAAAGGAGAACGCAATTAGCAATAATGACCACGCATGTGCGGATACGATCGAACAAAGGAACACTGGCCACTCACCATCAGGTTCCAGTTGACGGCCTCCAGGTGCGAGAAGGCCTCGCCGACGTCGTCGATGCCCGTGATATTCTGCGGAGGGCACCAGGCCAGATTGAAGAAAATATTTAGTTCGATATTGGAGTTTTTCTTCCAAAGTCACCCACACAGCCAGCACGCACATCGCAACGCAGCGCAATGTGCGCAGCGAAATTGAAAGACTTCCGCCCGATGGCACCTGAAAGGCCTTACCTGGAAGCTGGCCAGTGTCTCTTCCTTGTTCTCCGACATTGGAAACGCTTGTGGGTCTCTGATTTTAGCCGATGAACTGTATTTTAACTGTCTGATTTTCACTACAAAAATTACACAAAGAAAATTTATCAAATAGAGGCAGTGTTGCCAGATGAAAATTTTTCTTTCCCCCTAAAAAATCCCAAACAGTCATTATTTCCCCCTAAAAAATCCAGTCTTCCCCCTAAATTTAAAAAATATGTTAATGAAATTAAAACTCAATAAATTCGATTTATTTATTCCGAAACTCGTATTTAGTTTGATATTTTAGCCATTTTAGGTAATTTATAATAAAAAAAGCAATTTTATAGAGATTTTCTTAAAAATTTTAAATCAATCGTTCAAAAAAAAAACCCTAAAATTCCCCTAGTCAGAATAAATCAGAATAAAGAATTATAATGTTTCTTAATATATTTAACCTAAGTGATATTATCGCGATAGAATGCTAGTAATTACTGATCAAGTATTTATTTGTGTGTCGCGCGAAATCAAAATATATGTATTGAAAAAAAATTATTTCAAAATGGAACTTAGCTAAACAAAAACTATTTAATTACATGAACTGATCATAATAGAATTCTTCGAGACCTTAGAAAAATTCAAGTATGGCTTTTCATACAACGATGGCTCTATCGATTGTATCGATTGTTTTTAGACTATCGTAAGATTTCTACACGTAGAAACACGGATAGGTCATGTAACATTGCGTATAATTTACATTTTACCATGTAGAAAATATGTACTATGTATGATATCCAGTGTTGTCAGATTCGTTTTTTTCCCGTCAAATCAGTTAACTCTAAATTTGTTTAAAAGCAAGAAATATTTAAAAACTTTGTAAAATGTTATATATTTTTATTTTTTTTTACTATGCCCACAAAACAAAATGTATGCTTAAAAGAATGAAACAGTTATTACTAAAACTGTTTTCTCGACACTAGTAGTAAAAGACATCGTAGAATAAATCGTTACATTGTTACTTTTAAGAAACTTGTAAGGACATTTGAAAGAAAAATATACATGTATTACGTATACGTAAAAATCGTATGAAAATCTGTAAGAAGCTGTAAGCATTGATGAAAGTGTAGGCGAAGCATTTACAAACCCGAAAGAGCATGGTTATTATTTCTCTAGTCCCTTAAACAGTTCAAATTTCAAGCCTCCATATTTTTCTGTTTAGGAAATAGACTACTATATCCTATAGATTCCATCTTTGTTGTCCAATAAATTACTCTATTTACATTTTATGAATTGATTTCAAGTCCTACGCGATTTTTTCGGCCCTGCTGTTTATAAATATATGACTACCATAAATACCATAGCTAACTTCCATTCAAAACTGAAAGCGAATCCTTCAATCTGCGTAATGTATTCAAGTTGTAAATTGTGATTAATATGAGAAACTTTATACCTCGCACCCCCGGGGACGAATAAGAGAGCCGGGCAGCCGACTGGCTCGCCCCCGCACTGGGCGGCCGGAACAAATGCGTCTCGATTAATCTTCATGAAGTGGCGAAATCAAAGACGCGTCCGATGTGACTTCGATGTGGCCGGGACGAGGCCGATGCATAGAAGCCTCCGGACTGGTAAACCGACAACATGTTGCTCGTGGACCTGAAACTGTTCAGCCTGATACTGGCCATTAGCGGATGCTGCTGCCTGATCCCGATTCTTGGGGACACCGACCAGGAGCTGCCGCATCGCATCTACCGGCTGCTGGACGGGCTCTCCTGCGGCCACGGGCTCAGTGCCAGCTCCACGTTCGCCCTGCTGCTCTCGCAGTTCCTGATAAAACGTGAGCCTAATGAACCGTGCACTCGCGATACGGATGACGGATGTTCCTGTTTATTTATGCCCTGTCCATGTCGATTCCAGAGAAGCTGCGCTACGTGGCGCCCACGCGATACGAACGCCAACTCTACTACCATCTGCTGCACCGGATGGAGCACATCCGGGAGAGATCGGGTGGTGTTGAGCCGCAGCAGGGCATCCACGGTGAAAGTAAGTCGTTTTCGCTGCACCAGCAATTAATTTAAATGTGCACTCACATCCATTTTTGTGCAGTCCTCAGCATTGCCTTTCAAAGGAATGTCCTGCTGCTGCCACCCTCTCTGAAGCTGGGGGAGTTGGATGCCAACGGGGAGTACGAGCAGCTGGCGGAGATCTATGCGAAGGTGGTAAACGAGGGACAGCTTAACAGGACGTTGTCGGGTGAGTCCCTCTGCAAAATATTTAATAAATAAATAAGGCTTTAAATCCTTTTTATATCGGCACAGATCTCTGCCTGCGGGACATTGTCAACCTAAAGCCGCCGAACTGCAAGCTGCTCTCCGGCAAGTGTCTGGAGCTGCTGACCAGCGATGCTCCCGCCTACGGATACCAGAGGACTCACCAGTGAGTCAAGAATTAATCCAGCATAAACCCAATCCTTTAAGCATTACCTCCCAGAGTCCTGCTGCTGTACGTGCTGCAGCACCAGACATGTGCCCCACACCTGAGCCCCCAGAAGGTGTACCAGCTGCTGGCGAGGATTCAATGCAACGAGGTGGAGCGTGAGCAGAACGCCATCCGGAGCCTGGGGCTGCCTACGGCTTATCGCGATCTGTATCTGGAGCAAGGTGAGTCAGACACTTATCCTTGCTTATATCGCTGACACATATCTCTGCCTGTATGCCACCGCAGCCACCATCTGCGGGCTGTTTGGGTACAATGAGTTTGTCAACTGGCGCAACGTAATGGAAATTGGCAGCTGGCTGGCCGGGGGGGAGGACCCGCCGAAGGATAATATATTGGCTGATGACAGCGATAGTCAGCACATAAGCGATCTGGCCTTGGTCTTCTATACTAATGCCCTGCTGCTGCTGCACTAAACCACAACCCATCTCCCGCCCCAATTCCCCAATAATCGCCATGATTTTCGCTTCTGCTTGATAAGTTAATAAAGTGCCGCTTATTGCTTCTACGGTTGTGTCGATTCCAGCTAGTTGAGTGGTTAATACTTTTGTTTTTCAACTGCATCGCGGCCGGGACCTGGGATGGGGAACAACATTTGTAATGTGACACATTACTTGCGCTTGGCTGCTCCTCTGATGGATATGCAGCGGGACGACAGCTACGACGACGACGACGACGACAACAACACTTTCCATTACAAAATGCTCACACTGAAGTGGAATACTAATATTTGCCCTGACATACTCGAAAACATGGCTTTGGAAGCCAGCCGAGCCGGGGTGCAAGCAGAGAAGCCCGAGGGCCTGCGAAAGGGAAGAGGTCCTGCTTCTGGGCTCGGTGGGTCCCCGGCTGGATATTAATGCCTCATTTGCTGCAACTCCAAGGGGTGGCTGTTTGTCAAGGAGTGGGGGAATGCACCCACTAAGCCTTCGACAAAGGACAAACACTGAGACAAACATTGAAACACCGCACTTTAGGGACTACAAACACAAAACATACACATTTTGGTTTTGCTTTCCTTGCATTTTCTATCAGGCTTCTACCTTGAACTTTAATGCCCAACCATGTCCGAAAAATAAAACCAAATAATCTGAATTTTTGGATTAGTAGATCCTGTAGAGTTTTTCTCCCAGTGCTGTCATACACAAATACAGCAGCATGCTGTACTATATGTCGTTGCCTTTGTCGGGGGTCATGAATAGCGCCGGGTCATTAGTAACGTTGACTTGTCAATGCAGCAACAACGCCGACGACAAGAACAACAACAACAGCAACAGCAATGCCGCAGACTTGCCAAGTCTCGGTTACCATCGTAGGAGGAGGCGGAGGTCCTGGCCTGGACATTCCTGCTCCTGTCGCCTATATGTGAGTGTTTTTTTTATCCATTTCTTTGGCAGGCAAACACAACAACCCTTCAACAACCCTTGCAACCCGATCAGCTGACTTACTGGCCACTGCACACACACACCCAGTACCCTTTGCCCGCCCCATCGCCCAGTCCCCCTCCCAAGGCGTCTCGTGTTGTTTTTGTCCACGCGTGTCGCCGAGTTCATTATGGGCTTATGTCCCTTAAAGTGTCGGTGGCTCTCCGTAGGTGTTTATTGTGCTGTTAACTGCTAACTCGCTGGCAGCGCAACACTGTTGATTAACATTCGCTCTCCGCCACTCTCTCTTGTCCTTTGACAGTCTCGCCTGTCTGTTGTTGTACTGCGAGCCCGGAATGTTTGGTCGCTCTCTCTTGGGGCGCATGCGTGCGTGGGAGAGTATAGGAGCAGCTGGGAGAGAGCGAGGTGAGAGATAGGGAGAGAGAGGGTGGAGATGGGTGGAAGTTTAGGGTAGCCAGGTGTTCTGTGTTTACTAAGTGTGTGGCTGTCTATTTTGAAAATAATTTCCGTATGGTTTCTCAAAACTATGCATTAATATTTTTCTAAAATTAATGAAATACAATATACAGAAGTATTAGAAAAATAAATACTACAAATGTTTTGAAATATTTGAAAAACTACCTAGGGCCAATAAATCACTATAAATGGGGCCTAAAAATATGCAACGATACATCTTATTCAAAATTTGGATTTCGAAAATTAAAAATTAAACCTAATCAATTAGCGTCGGCACCCTGGCAACCCTATTAGCCAGGCTAACTGTGCGAATTGAATTGGCGCCTCTTTTCATGGCCGGATAATCGTCCGAACGGATATTACAATAACAGCAAGGCACAAGAACCAAGGACTCTCTGGCTCCGGCTGGTGCTACTCTCTCTCCGAGGGTTTGTGTTCCTCCTCCGGCTACATTTCATGGCTCTCGCTCTCCCATCCTCTCTGTCGCCCTGCCAAGTGGCACTTCCATTCCGTTTCGATACTCATACGCTCAGTAGTCTCCCGTCAATTAGAGTGTAAAAACGTTACGCTCCCCGAAAAACAAACGGAATCGCTCGAACGCCAGAAATCATCCGTATCCGTCGTCATCAGACATCCGCTCGCAGGATACAACCAAAATAACACATATATATACACACAGCCGCAGCCATAGCCGTAGCCGTAGCCATAGCCACAGCCGCACAACGATGCTCGACAACGAATCCAAGGTAGAGCCATAGCAGAGCAGGAAACTAGCCAAACGTGGAAATCCACGGTAATTGTATATTGTATTCGGCGAGTGCTTGTGCTCCGATTGAAAATTCGTGCAAGTGCAATGTGAAAGTCAGCTTATACGACAGCTGAATGTGTCCCAGTGAGTGAGAGTGTGCGAGTGTGCGGGAGTGTGTAAATGTAAATACCACGAAAATCGCTGAAAGCCGAAAAATAAAGCACAAGGCGAAGGAGGAGGCGGAGGCGGAGGAGGAGCAGGAGCAGCAGCAGCATCAGCAGCAGAAGCGAAAGCAGAAGCAGAAATCAGCGAAGACCACGCAGAGTAACGGTACTTGGCCAGAGGCAGCATAAAGAAGAAGAAGAGCATCAGCAGCAGCAGCAGCAAAAGCAACAGCAACAGAAACAGAAACCGTAAGGATTTGTACTTGTATTCTCTGTTAGTGTGCGTGTATTTGTGTGTAGTTTACGGAGACGAAAAAATGCGAAATGAAATAATGGAAATTTATGTGGCCAGTAAGGCAAGGGGCCGAGTAAGAAGAGGAGAAGCGCACTTCAAGTGGCCACTCCACACACACACAAGTGTACGTGTATCCCCCACCAATACACATGTACACACACACATCCGCCACTTTTATTTATTGTGATTTTTGGGTCAAACTAAAGTTGCAACGATGATGTTGATAATTACCAGTTCGTTCACATCGCCGCCACTGCCAACCAGTTCAAAAGTCCTTTCGAGCGTTCGGTAGTTCCCCCTTTTCGCTGCACTACAGAGTTTCCTCCGCCCACTTGTACCAACACACACGCACACTCGCCAAAAAGCACCCACACACAGACGTCACGTTCTGCTCCCCCTCGAGCTGTGTGTGTATGTGTGTGCGGTGGGCTTGTGTGGGTTTTGCTTTTGTTTTAGTCCTGAGGTCCTTGCTGGGAAATTACTTTGTTGTTGGCCGCCTCCGTTGTAGTTGTTGTTGGCGAAAGGAACGCGGTCTTTGACAGCTTTCAAGTAAAGCGCGCGCACCTGCGAATTCGCCATAAATTAGGCCCGCGTCCCGCATATAGGAGGATATATATATATTTAGTGCGATGTCCTGGCACTCAAGGCCCAGGCAGGGATAAGCCGCAAGAAAAACGCGCCAAACCTCAAGGCAGCTACAGTGTGGCCTATAAGGAACTAATTACTGGAATCGTTGGAACTATAAGAGTAAGGTTCCGGTGCCCAGTTCCAATTCAATCAGGAGGTTGAAAAAGGTTTCGTAGTAGAGCTGGAAAAGAATCATGTTTTTGTATGCAAAAATCGATTTTAAATCGATTATGATTGATTGTTATCCGTCTTTTTTTTATAGTATAGCCAGATTTATGCATTCCGATTATATTTCCTTTTATTTTAATCACATTCCCACCGAGGAAAGGAACAATAATAAGTCTTACTATAACATAACTGAAAAAGAATCAAAGCTTTCGTTATGTTTGTATGCAATAATCGATCTTAAATCGATTACCATCGATGGTTTTACATCTCTACTTTATAGCATTGCCAGATTTCTTTACAATTTCGATTACAATCAGATTGTATCGATTCAGATTTTGATTGTAATCGGCAGAGGGAGCAGGAAGAATAATTACCCATAGTATATTAACCATATTTTAAGAGTTTTAAGGTTAACCCATTTCTCCTAAATATTAGTATTATTGGCAAGGGCCTTAAATCTCTAGTTATATGGAGGCGTCAAAAAGTATGCTACGAATACGGTATAGTTTCCCGCTTACTCCCTGCAAATTGGTTTATAAATGTATACTCTGATGGCCACTGCACAAAAATTGTTTTAATTACCTTCCCTGCATGCGCTAATTACAAAAAAGGTGAACAGAAGGTGAGGGGACTTTTTTCCTTGCTCTATATTTTGCATTCAATTATAAACTAAGGCAACCTTGGCTGAAGGGCTATAGTTATTATCGTGCTCTCAATTAAATCAAACATGAAACAGCCTTGAAGGAAAGGTCATATGTTTATCAGATTTCGTGCTTGAATGCAGCTACAAATAATTTAGTTTTCCCTCGCACCCTCGTAAGTTCCTTGCAAAATCTAAGGCTTCCGAGGGGAGCCACTTTAATGACGATGAATGGATGGTTCCAGGGATGGAAGGTGGGGCAGATTAGCCCAATTAACGGGTCTCCACTGTGGTCGCCTCGGCTCGCTTGTCTCCCGCTTGTCACTTTGGCCAGCTTCTCGGGGAGTCAGAAGTCTGGCATGCGTGAATCGAGTTGATTCGAGGGGGCCCGTCTCCCTGCCGCTTCTGCTGGAAGCCATCATCCCCAAGTGCCCAAGTGCTAGCCCCATATTGTTTTTGTGTGTATTTTGTGGTTGCTGGCCACCCAATTGGCTCTCCACGGATTTTGTGCTCTATTTACCTGCCTTATAAAAACACAATTTATTGCTGCCCTAACGGTTTCCCTTTGTGCTTCAGATTCACCATCATCAGCCTCTGTTTTCGGTTTTGGTTTTCTGTTTGCTGCTTTCCGTTTCTGCCACTGTTTCTGTTTCATTTCTTTTGGCCGCTTTTAGTTTCGCTTTGTTTTGTTTCTTTGCAACTTAACTTTTCCGCTTTCCCCGGGACCTGCCCCCATTGGCCTTCTTTCGGTATAGAAAGTTTTTGCGTGACATCAGCCGCAGGAATAGCAGCCGTGGATATGGGATATAATTCCGCTGCTGGCTGCTTGCTGCTAGCTGCCATTTTGTTTGGCCTTGTTTGCCTTTTGCCTTTTGCTTTTGAATCAATAAACTAGCCATGGAATCGAGAGCAGGCTCCTAAATAATTGAAAAGCAGCCGAGGCTTAGCCCCCCAGTTACTGGGAAGTTTCGCCCCGAAAAGCTGGCCACTCTCCACTCCACTCCAAGAGCGATTATCGGATAAAAGCAGAAGAGATATGTGCAATGCAAATAATTCGGTTACCACTTATCCGGCTCACTTTCACTGAGAACACTGAACACTGAACCCATAGTTTTTCGTGGCATATCTCTGGCACAAAAGTTTCCGGCTCTCCCGAGCAATTTGATCATTTGTTATGGTCAGAACTCCAGGGCCCGGCCCTCGATGCCAGGCATTCCGGCAAAAAATTCCACTCTGTGGTCACGTATCAAGTATCTCTGGTGCGGGGAAAGTTTTGAGTTTACGATTTACGATGCATAAACTTTATCCCGGGGCTTTCACTCAACTCAAATAAAAAGTCGCCGGGTAATCTGTGATAAATGAATGGCGTCGCCCAGTGACAGAATAATATGGATTCAGTCAGCCAGCCAGCCAGCAGCCAACTATCCGATATCAGCCATCAGACATCGCTGCCCAATGAGCTCTTAATTGTATAATTAAATCACAGCCACTTGGAGCCTTCATTTTTGTCCATTAGCCGGCTAATTAGGTTGATCAACTTTCCGCCAAATGCCGAAAATCGAGAGGGGAAGAGACCCCCAGTTCTAGGAATCAAGTTTGGGACTCTGCCTATTAATTTCGAAACCGATGCTTTCTAATTAGTTTCTGAGGCCACGGCACATCAGTATTTTCCATCCAAATGAGCGCACGTTTACCTGAATAATGAGTTTTCCCCCACATGCATTTTTTCGGAGGGGGAGCTTAAAGGGGGAATCCCCCAAACATTCATCCGCACAAAGCATACTCCAAGCGACAGGACGACAGGCTTCAGCCATCTACATAGCTGGCCATTCGGAGGCGTCGTACCGGAAAGAAATGCCATTAAAAACGCAATAAAAATGAAAAAAATAGAGCGAAAAATACAACAAAAAGGGGTTGGCTGGGGCTGGGGCTGCGCGGGGGGAGTAGAGAAGAAAAACGAAATCCCGAATGAAAGAAATGCGAAAATATAACGTGCAGAGTGAGCAAATACAAACGGACAAAAAGAAGTATGTGGCTAGTATGTCAACCGTTTCCCCCTTAGTCTCCCGTCTGCCGTTGTGTAGTGTGTGTGTGCATAGTGAGTGTGCGGGACTGTGTGTGTAAATAGCCAAGGTGGAAAAATCGATATAAATGAATACGGCAACATTTGGTCGCCCCCCAAAAACTGGAAAGAGCGCCAGCAACAAAAAAAATAAGGAGAAACCTCAACTGACTCAACTTGAGACACTGCGGAATGGCGATGGGTTTTTTAGCCCCTTACGTCAAACTTATAAAAAACGAGAACTTTTCTTTTTGCACGCACAACCAGCGCCGAGCGACACACACATGTGCAGACATGGTGGCGGGGGGAAAGTGAAAAACGGGGGGAAAACCAGCCCGAGGCCGTAGGCAGTCAGCGCGATTTTAAGCGCAGGCATATGAAAATTGCCATAAAAATATATATAGTACGCGTGCAGCGAGGCTGCTCCAACAACGATTGCATACACTAACTTAACTTTTGATGAGGGGGTAATGGGACTTTGAGAAGGGTTATGTCCTGCATACTGTAGATAGAAGCTTTCCCATATAGGGTAGATCATGTGTTTCGAGATATAAAGAAGTCTAAGTTAAATATAGGAAATTAAATGGTTTAAAGAGCTCTTGAAAAGAATGTTCTGTAATTATTTAAGGCAAAAGAAATCATAATATTTGTTGAGGCAATTCGTTTAGTTTAAAGATCCCTTAAAATAACATAAGCTTAGCCTCAGGAATATATTATCTAAATGCTGATAGAACATTATCTATATATATAAATAACTTATAATTTATAAGATAAGAAATTATATGAACCCGAGAACTTCCCTTGAAATTTTGCCTCAAAAAGGTTACGTAGCTTCGGTTTTTTACCATTTTTTGGGTCTTCTATTTATAGTTTGATCAGCGCTTTTGCAGAGTTGCAATTTTACACGATTGAAACAACCGAAAAAAATATGGCAACATCAGCGCAAAACAGTTAACAGAAGCAACTTCCAGTTGGTTTAGCTTAATTAATCAAATCAAACATCCGGTCGTCTGGGGGACTTCCTGGTCCAGGATCTGATGTGTACTCCGCTGGGGCACCGAAGAGTATAAATAAATAAGGCAGCAAAAACAAAAAACAAGAAGGGGAGGAAGGGCGGATAGGAGGAGGACGGGCAAAGGGACAGGAAGAGGCATGCTGAAGCGGCGGAGAAGCGATTTCATGCTGCGGCTGCAATGTTTGCCCCAGTAAGTATGCTACACATTTCTCGAGCACGGGTTAAGTGCCGGGCCAGCAAGAGAGAAAGAAAGAGACCGCACAGATAGAGATGAGCCAGAGAGAGAGAGAGAGAGAGATTTAGAGGAGATGTGTGTATTTTGTTTTTGTTGTTCTCCTTTTCAACCAAGGCTTAACAACATTTGCACGCCGTTTCCTTCCATCTTCGAGACATTTGACATTTCAATTCCGAATTGGCCAGCGGAAAGGGCCCTAAAAAGCAAAAACGGGCCTCTGAAAATTTTCGGTTTTTCCATCTTCGATTTTTCCATCAACTACTGTGACTATCTGGGGGTCTCCCAGCGCGCCCGCCTGTTTGCCTTCGCCTCCAGTGTACACACTTTGCCGAATTGTGTCCGTATTGATTTCTAATTACTCGGCCACACACAGTATTTGGCTTAAGGTAGGACGCCACGCCAGGCGGTGGCAGGTGGCAAGTGGAATTTGGTTTGGGTTTTTGGGTTTCGGGTGGCCTAGATGGGGGGCGGTGAGGGTAATGGGAGTGGCCACCCTTGATGGGGGTCTTGTCTATTTGTTGTGGCGGCGTTGCCATGGCGGCTCCTATTGATTTTACCAACGCCACGAAACGCCATGAATCATGCTAGAGCTCAAGCCTATGTTCAGGCCCACACTCGAGGAAAGAAGTTGGTCTAAAAATAAGTAAAAAGTAACAAAATTGTGGGCGTTATTGAAGGTTTTCTATGAGTTTTTTCGTTTAATTACTTGGGAATTAAAATTTTAAGAGGTTCGTAGGGTAAAATACATACTTACCTAACAGTTTCTTAGAGCTTACAATTAAATTAGATAAGGGGAAAATTCTATAAAGAGTCTTTTGAGATTTCAGGAATATAACATATTAAAATATTTACTGGCATACTTTTAGGCATTCAAAATATTTATTTAAAATCCCAATAAATTTAGTAATACCATAAATAAATCAACAAAATATTATAGGATCTACCCAGATCGCCTTAAACTCGATTTCTATTAAAATTGGTGCCCAAAAGTATGTCAAAATAATTATTTAGAAAGCTAACAATATCTCCTAGCATACTTTTGAATATATTTTTAATTGATTTCAATTTTTTGCTGGAAACTACTTCCAGACGTTCCACCATCTCTATTTAAGATATTCCATACTAAATTACTAGATCCCGACTGTATTTTTTCAGTGCTTGCCTAATGCTCACCTTGTTCACCCCGCACCCTTCAACCTCACACACACACACTTATACAGAGAGCCTCACCGGCGAGGCTCCATTTGGCTATTGCGTGTTTAGCAATTTGCGGTTATATTATAATGACCACTTGATTTGCGTTCGCGTCGGCTTGAGCTCTCTTGCCTTTGCTTTTGCCGCCTACTAATTGCGCGCTTGTGTATGTCCTTTCAGGCAGGAGCAGAGGCAGTAGCAGTAGCAGGAGCAGTAGCAGCAGGAGCAGCAGGAGCAGTAGTAGCTGGCAGGAGCTGAAGGAGCCTCAAAGAACCGAAGGAGCAACAGTCGCGGAGGCAACGTCGAGACGCATGCACGCTCCATGCTCGCCGCTGGCTGATGGCCAAAGTTGGAATTGGAATTGGAATCGGAATCGGGACAATTGAATCGAACGCCGAGCGAGGAGCTATCGACGAGGAACCCTTCCCGCATCAAGCATACGCCCCATTGCGCCGCACACCTGTGGACAGAGTGCAGCATGTCAACTTCAAAGCATCAGCGTCAGCATCACCATTACCGAGCCGGCTGCGTGTGGCTCCTCCTCGTGCTCTCGTCGGCCAGCGCCGCAGTGAGTGCGATAGCGGAGCCAGAGGAGGCGGCCTTTCAAGGTGCGTTTGACATATGTGAATGTAACTGTGACCCATCCACCCCGCCCCTGGCCAGGTGCCTAATTGTGGAAATTTCGGGTATTTGGCCCTGGCACTTCCACCCCCATTTTTTGAAGGGCCACCGACCCCCTTGACATATCAATAAGCGACGACGACGACGACGACCACCTATTGTGTGACCGAAACAAGCCTTTGACGTTAATGAGCGACTTAATTATGCGTGAGAGTGGCCCAAAACCAGAAAACCAGAGACCAAAGAGCAGCCTGGGATCGGGAGTCAAACACAGCGGCTGGTTGTCGAATATTCAGGACCCGTGGGGTTGAATCTGTCACTGGCAACGACAACGACGACGATGCTGATGTGTGCTGCTGACACTTCGATTTCAATTGCATACAAAATGCGATTTTTCAATTTCAATTTGAATACGCAATGCACTGCCGGCGGCACACATACAGGACACCAGCAACAGCAACAGCACCGGCTCTTGTGTGTGCATATGCAAATGGATTCCTCTGCTTGTCCACTGCACTTTAATCGTCCTCCACAGTTGCTTAATCAACTAGCAAGCGCCTGCACGAATGCATGCAGGAGCAGCTCCCTCTTCCTGCCCGCCCTTTTGATGGCACTTTAACAGAGTAGCTGACGTGTTCGTGTCTCCGTTTCCATCTTCAGCCTTAGCTCTGGTTCAGAAAGTGGTGCCTCCTGTGTGTGTTCTCGTTCCATTTAATACAATGTGTGACGTAAGTGCCGGGCCCGGGTGCCACTCGGGCGTATGCGTAATGCTTGTAATGTTTTACTTTTCTTACACTTATTTTCCCCTGCCTGCCCTGCCTGGTGCCTCAGCGGCACCATTTCGGTGTCAAGTGGCGCTGAATGCATTGCAGAAAAGGCTTTGATTTGCCTATGAGAAATTTGCATTTAAATTGCCATTGAACGGGGAAAGTTTTCAACAACGGAACGAACCATCGCCCAGCTGAGGAGTTATTTAAGTAGTCATTATGAATTTGTGGGTGGTCAGCAGGTGCTGCCATGGCCAGCCGTAAATTACCAAAAGCGTATGCCACAGTCAGAGACCGGAGAACAGGACAGAACAAACCAGACCAGACCAGACCAGGCCCAAAGTCCTTAAAGCTTATTAGAATTTATTGCGGACACGTCGGTCACACCCAGGAACACACACACTCGGCGCCAGGCCAGGCTGGGCCAGGACTGGACTGAAACCGACGTAGACACGCAGGACACTCAACTAAACTCAAGTGAACTGAACTGAAATTATGAACCCACCGCCAGAAACAGGGCCAAACCCAAACGGACTATTTTCCCTTTAGTCCTTATCGTCCATCTATATGGGAGCAACCCCCTTACCGAACCCTAACCCAACCCTCTGCTCGCCCACACAGGTCACTGCGGACACACCAGCCCCTGCGAGCAGCTCTGCTACGAGATCCACGATGGCATGTACGAGTGCGACTGCATCGAGGGCTACGAGCTGAACAAGAACGGTTACAGCTGTCAAGGTGCGTTTGGGATGCCTAAATGAATATGGTCATGATGATGGGCTGTGAGGCTACAAGCATGCAGATTCCAGTGGCCACAAAATTGATTTGCAATTTGCCATTTCACTTCATTTCATCTCGTCTCGTTCTCGTTTCGTTTTGGTTATTATTTGGAAATCAGGCTGTAATGGACATGGCTTAGAGTCCTGGTATTAGCCCCCCGATTACATTTGCATGCGGCGCCGCCACTCTCTGTTATTATTTATTTTCGTTCTGGGGAATTATTATTATTTTGTGATTGTTGCTCGTTTCGACGATGCTGGCCTGCCTTTGGCAAGTCGGCAAATTGATATTTTTGTGTTGTTATTCGGGGTTTACTTTGTGTGGCTGTGCTGTGTGCGTTTTGCATTTAATTTGTGCATTTTCGGCAATGTGTCGAAAAAATTACATGTCCAACTAGCTAGTATTTCCCTAAAAGCCATACCCTGTTATCGAGGGAGAGTTGCTTTATTAAAGGAGAAGATTTTATTTATAAACAGTGTTATTTTAAATGTTTATTTTGTATTTACACATGTTTATATTGCATATTTTGTGTTTATATATGAAGGCGAGTTTGTTATTTTTAATTAATAAATAGTTACAGAGTTTTTTTTGCATAAAAAAAGCGTGTAACTTCTTTTTAAGAGTATAAACTTGTAAGTTTTAATGCCAACCGAAAGCTGCCAGCTTTTCTGGGCCATTTTGAAAGGTACTTTTTAGTTTTCCTGATAGTTTTAATTAAATAAAAATATTTTTCACCATGCTAAGCCTTCCATGCAAGTTTTAATTAATAATAAAAGCTAAAAGCCAGCCGTAACTGTATCTAAATCCGATTTTTCAGTAATTAATGCCACTGCCAATGGCTTGGAGGGGCGTGGCAAGTCCGACGAGGATGTGCTCTACCAGAAGGGCGCCTCCTTCAGCGCCAAGCTGGCCAACGACGACGGCAAGTCGCTGGCCAAGTCACCGGAGTTTGGCGGATCTGCTCAGCAGTCCGGCTCGCAGCCGGAGGGCAACAGCGAGGACGAGTCCGGATCGGAGGGCGATAGCTACGATTACGGCGAGCTAGAGGACACACAGGAGCAGCGCAAGCAGCAGCAGCAGCAACAGCAGCAACAGAAAGTCAATTCTAACGATTACTACATATCAGCCGAGAGCATCAACTTTAACTCGGAGTCCGAGGGAGTCCAGGAGCCGGATGTGGCCGACTTCAAGGCGGCCAGCACCGCGCCTCCGTCCACAGCCTCGCCGCTATCGTCGTCGTCGACCACAAGGGCCAGCACCACCACGACCACGCGGAGAGCGCCCACGGCAGCACAGAGCCAGCTGGACGCGGATTATGGCGACGGCGACGACTATAGCTACAGCTACAAGTCGGACATGTCCGTCTACGACGACGTCAACAATAATCAATTAAACTTAAGACGCAGCAGCAGCAGCAAATCGCAAACATATCAGCAGACAAGCAATACGAATAGCAACGCCAAGAACCGGAGGAGGAACAATAACATTAGCAGCAATAAGGTCCAAATGCATATCACGAGGGACAACATATCAGGGCCAGGGCCAGGGGCGACGGTGGACGTGGCCATGGCAACAGACAGGTGGGTCATAAAGCGGGGAGCGGGAGCGTGGGCAGAATTCCTTTATACATTTTCATCCCAAGACGAGGAGGCAGAGTCCTTTTGAAACCGTTGTCAAGGGCTTCTCGTCCCCCTTAGTGAGGCATTTGTGCAGCACAAGTATGGAGTGTGTACACATTCCGAGAGCACCTTAATCTAATAAACCAATATTTGGCACAAAGAGCCAACTATTTCCGTAGTTATTCCAACTTTACTTCATTTGCAGCGGTCCCAGCTGCAGCCTGGACTGTGGCGCCGATGGCATCTGTGCCTTGGAGGCCACCGCCGCCAGCTCCCGCTGTCTGTGTCCCTTTGGCAAGACGGGTCCGGGCTGCCAGGAAGGTGAGCTCAATCCCCCCTCTCTTTGTATAAAATCCTTTAAGGCTTATCCCTGTAATCCCCATACAGATCTACGTGCCCATGTACCGCGCTTTGCCAAGCGATCCTGGCTGGCCTTCCCGGCCCTCCATGGCGCCTACAAGCACGTCCAGCTGCGCATCGAGTTCCGTCCAGAGTCCTTCGACGGCATCATCCTGCTGAGCGGCGAGCGAGACGACCTGACCGGCGACTTCATGGCCCTCCTGCTCAACAAGGGCTTTGTGGAGTTCTGGTTCGACTGCGGCTCCGGCGTGGGCAGCGTGCGATCCAGGGAGACCATCCTGCTGAACGAATGGAACTCGGTGATCATCTATCGCCATCGCTGGGATGCCTGGCTGGTGCTCAATCATGGTACCAAGGTCCAGGGGAGGTCGAATGTGAGTTTGATTTAATTTTGCTATCTGGGAACTGTTTTCTGATAGGTTTTATACCTTTCCAGGGTTTATTCTCAAGGATTACCTTCCGGGAGCCTGTTTTCTTAGGAGGTATTGGCAACATTACGGGCTTGGCCAAGCGCCTGCCCCTGGCCGAGGGCTTTGCCGGCTGCATACGCCGCTTTGTGGCCAACGAGCATGACTACAAGTTCACCGAGCATCCCCTGGGCGATGTCATCAATGGATTCGATATACGTGAGTTGTGGAAATCTCCCTATTAAGTAATTTTCCTAATATTAAATTATGAAAACAGAGGACTGCTCCACGGATAAGTGCGTGAGGTATCCCTGCCAGCATGGCGGCAAGTGCCTGCCCTCGGATCAGGGCGCCATCTGCCTGTGCCCCATAGGCTTTGTGGGAGATCTGTGCGAGATACGCATGGACCTGCAGGTGGGTTTCTCTTAGAGAATATTCCTTTGCAACTTTCCTAATACGATATCCTTATTCCAGGTCCCCGCCTTCAATGGCTCCTCGTTCCTGCGCTATGCCCCGCTGGGCGACAGTGCCCTCATCTGGCTGGAGCTGAAGGTTACCCTGAAGCCCGAGCAGTCTGATGGATTGATTCTATACTCAGGTCCAGAACATCGAGGCGATTTCATAGCCCTTTACCTCAACGAAGGCTTTGTGGAGTTTGCCTTTGACCTGGGCAGTGGTCCGGCTTTAGTGAGGTGAGTAGGACTGCCTTATTCAAAGGATTCTCCAACTAAACTTCCTATATCCCCTCACAGGAGTGAGCATTCCCTCAGTCTGGGTCAATGGCACACCATCAGGATCTCTCGAACGGCTCGCCTGGCCGTGCTCAAGGTGGGAAATCTCAACATCGCCCTCTGACATCCTTGAATTACCTTTTGATTTTGATTTTGATTGCGAACCCCTCAGGTGGATCAGTACCAGGAGGTGATGACCATCTCGTCGAACGGCTTCTGGCACTTGTCGTTGGACCAGAATCTCTTTGTGGGCGGCGTCAACCACGTGGACCGGCTCCCCCTGGACCTCAAGTACAAGCCTTTCTTCGTTGGCTGCATCCAGAAGGTGAGTGTGTGTGCCGTCTTGACTTGCCTCTATGCTCCTTTGTTCGCCACTTACAGATTGAAATCAATGGCCACTCGCTGGGCATTGTGGCGGAGGCACTGGGGGGCAGCAACATCGGGAACTGCCCCCACGCCTGTGTGGCCCGGCCCTGCGGCCCGCTGGCGGAGTGCGTTCCCCAGATGGAGACCTACGAGTGCCGCTGCAGCATCCACAACGAGCGCTGCAACAAGGCCGCCGAAGTGCCGCCCGAGCAGCTGCCGGAGCTGGGCATCCACAAGTCCAAGGTCCTCGAGACGAAGGACAATGGCGAGGCACCGGCACCGAAGAAGGTGGCTGGCTTGGCGCACAAGAAGCATTCCAAGAAGCACAGGAATTTGCATAAGCCAACCCCTGCCGCGAGCACGAGCACAAGTACGAGGGCCTCCACCTCCACCACGTCAACCACCTCGACCAGCACGACGACCGCAGCTCCTGAGATGAATGAGGCAGCCACAGCGGGGGCGCTGAGCAACGAGGAAATCGAAGATGATATCATATTCCGCTTTGTGCAGCAACAGCAGCAGCAGAAGGAGCTCAAGGAGCATCACCAGACATCCACCACCACAGCCCAACCCAAGACCAGGCCCAAGCTGGCCGGGAAACACCTTGCCAGCAAGCACGAGCACCACCAGAAACCCAACGCGGCCTTCGCCCGCAAGCTGAGCCGCCTGCCCACCCACTACGAAAGTTTCCAGACGAACCCCGACAGCGACATCCTCACCTTCGAGGACAGCAACGACTGGGTGGCCAGCCTGCAGCAGCAGGAGTACGCCGATGCCATGGCGGCATCCAGCCAGACCCCGGAGGAGGCGGCTCACCCCAAGCCCAGCCTAGATGACAACGACGAGGAGGATGAGAATGCCTTTGTGTTCGACGAGACGCTGTTCGACGCCTCCGACGGCACGGAGGAGTACCAGCGCAAGCAGCTGGCCCAGGACATGAAGCGCATCATGTCCAACTCCAACACACACTCCAGCCACAAGAAGTCAGAGGTCCAGGCCCCCTTCCAGCCCAGTCCCGTCCAGTATGCGGGCTCACCCAACGAAGATGCCTCGCAGTCGCAGTACAGCGATGACTACAACGACGATGAGCTCCTGACCCCCGTGATGCAGGCTGGCGGGGATCCCCTTAAGCCGCAGGATCAGCATGCCTCGAGCACACCGCAGACCCACACCGACTGGAGCCTGCTGAAGAAGTTCGACCTGTCCGCCGAGCACCAGTCGCAGGTGCAGGGCGTCCGCAAGAACTTCGGGGCCTGCTTCGCCGGCAGCGACAGCTACTTTCACTACAACGACGCGGACACCATGAGCCAGGTGATCAGCTACAGCATCGACCTCAATCTGCGCATCAAGACGCACTCGGAGAACGGCGTGATCCTGTGGACGGGGCGCCAGGGCACGACGGAGGAGCACGACGACTATCTGTCCTTGGGCATAGAGCAGGGGTGAGTTGGGATTGGGTTCTGTTAAAGGATTAGAACTATAGGAATTTATTTAATCCTTAGATACTTGCACTTCCGCTATGATTTGGGATCTGGGGAGGTGGACATACGCTTCAATGGCACCAAGGTCAGCGATGGCCTGTGGCACCGAGTGAGAGCCATAAGGTGAGCTATTATCTCTAGGGTTTTTAAACCCATATAACTCTTGTAATCCCATTTACCAGGAACTCCCAAGAGGGCTATCTCGAGGTGGATGGCCGGAAGACAGCCACCCTTCGAGCGCCGGGCAAGCTCCGTCAGCTCAACACGGACACGGGCCTGTATGTGGGTGAGTACTTCATAGTTTAAATAACCTTCATCCAGGGACTATAAGGATTCACTCATTATAGGTGGCATGCCCGATGTGGGCTACTTCACGCACCAACGCTACTTCAGCGGCATCGTCGGCTGCATCTCCGAGATCGTGCTGGCCGGCGAGATGAAGCTTAACTTCGATCCCAACACGCTGGGAACGGAGCACAACGTGGAGACGGGCCTCCTATGAAACGCTGTACCGCACGCACGCCTCAAGACTTTTGATATCGACTAGTTTAAATGTTATGTTAGCCACACAAATGTCCTTTGTCGGTTTGTGTTTGTACAAATACGCTTTTAAAACAAGAAAACAGAGAGGGATTACAGGAGGAGCATTTTTTTACACCAGGAAACGGAAATGGAGACGAGGATGGACATGGAGCAGATACTATCTAGAAGGGAAACATACTACATATTATATACAAGCATATTGAGTATATACAAAGGCATACACATAGATATATATATATATATATTTAAAAAGCAGAGGAAAGCAAATCCAAAAACAAGAGGGCACGCTTCGAATAGAGCCTGTGACTGTCAATACTTCAGAACGGAATAGTTTATATATAACTTTAGCAAAAGGATTTATATATCGAAGGCGCGTGCAAGGCATATAGAATACGAAACGAAAGTAAAATCGGTAATCGCAGTAACCGAGCTGTCCATTTGGCGCGATTAGCGATTAACAACTAATGATTAACGATTAAAACGATTAACGATCGGCGATAAACGAAATTAAATATCGATAGCGATACTTTAGTGTGTGGTCGCTTTTTTTTGAACGAACCGTTACGCTTTTACACGCAAAGCTGCCATCTTTTTGTACCACACACACACCCACAACACAAGACACGCCTAAAACACGGTTACAAATGCAAATATTGGCAATCCTTTCGTTTTTCGCATTGCTGTACCTTAAACTATATGAACTGTAAACTGTATAACTGTACATTCAGCACTATTTGGCGCTTCTTGGAAAGTCCAGTGTCCAAAGCAAAAAAAAATCGAACGAATCAAAGAGCGGAAAGCGAGGGATGTTAGGGAGAACGGAACAAACATATTACGTGGTAAGTTAATAAATGTGTAGCGTGTACTAGCTCGTAAGTCGGCACACACTCACACACAACACAAGCGACACAAACACACACAAAACTCACACACGCCTGCCTATATTAACTTTTATATCAATTAACAAATCGTAAGAGATACTAAAGACACCAAAGATACTTAAGACATACGTAAGGAAACACACACCAAACACCACTCGAGCGATTTTTAACAATTTATACTACAAACACACCAAGGAACACACCACAAACAACAACAAACATATAAAAACAGAGACAACAAACTAGCTAATGGAAACCAAAACGAAAACGAAAGCAAAGCAATTTAACAATCCCAATAGCGAAATTTTTAAATGAAGCGAAACAAACAAACAACTAATCCGCGACTAGCCTGTTGTAACAATTGTAAAACGAAAGCTAACAAAGTATGGTAAAAATAAAACAAAATATAAAACGTAAAAAACGAGATGCAGAGATCCAGAGAGAAACAACGTTTGTATTCGTCTTATGAGTATATAATTTTGTAGCTTAATGAGATAAACCACGTATGTAGTTATATATATACATCATTAACACATATGCGTAACTACATATACATATATGACTATGAGAACAAAAAACTATAGAAACAATGGCGTAAAAAATGAATAAAGAAATCACAACCACCAATCAATGTAAAACTAAATTAAACGACATTCAATGTAGCTTATTTATACGACGAAACGGAAAAGACGCAAGTCGGCGAAGGCATTGAGAATATTTAATTTCGTACATTGGTTTGCAGAAAATAAAGATAAAAAGATTCTAAAAGCTGTCGTTTTGGATTTTGAATTTCAGTTGCAATTGGCGGTTACCTGTGGGAACGGGAACTGGTTCCGCCAGTTCGTGGTGATGGATCCAGTTGCTCGCTACTATCTGCGCACGTTTTACAACACTCCTTTTCTTGCAAGGTAATTTTTTTTAATTGTGGGAAAATAATTTTAATTTCCTTATTTTTAATAAATAATGTTTTAATATATTTATGTTTAAGCAACCTCTTTGTTTTTTTTTATTGTGAAGGATCCCAGCTAATTCGAGGTCATAATAGGCTTAATTTTTAATAGGTAAACAATTTCTCATCCCTCAGCATTTCTCATTGCCTCAGCAAATAAACTCATAAAATTAAATGTAAGCTAAAAACTAATCTTGAATTGTACGTTTTATAGATATATTTAACGGAAAGTTGTTTATTTTTATACATATGTTTAATTTAACAAACCTATCGAGCCATTTCGATCCGATAGTTTTGATGTATTTTGGCATATTCCGCCAGCGGTCACATTGAAAAAGCTGCGACCAACAACAAAAGCAACAACCACATAAACAACAACAACATTGCCAAGTGAATTTTTTTTGGCCAACTCTCCGAAATTCAAGATACGAAAGAGACGAAAACGGAGTTTGGATTTGATTCGCGGATTGCGGAAGAGCGGCCTGACCACCAGACGCGGAAGTAGTAACCAAAGCACAACTCGCCACCAGCCATGGCCGCGGTGCTGCCGGAGAACGCGGCCGAAATTGCGGTGGCCAACGCAATCAATAACATCAACGGGAATAATGCAAATGGAAATGGACGCAATCGGGTGCTGGCGGGCGGTGGCGGCGGCGGCGGAGGCGCTGGAGGCGGATTAGGGGGTGGCGGCCAGGTGAGTGCACACACACGCACACATGACACGGCTTTTAGCCAGCACCCTTATCTATCTGGGCCCTGTCTTGACTTGCAGAACAACATGATGAACATGCGGGATCGCCTGTTCCACGCCATTTACTTTCGGGCAGCGGCTGCCTACGCAGAGCTGGTTCCACGGTGAGTGTCGTTGCCCCCCTTCTTATCACTGGCGCTGCCCTTATCACTATCTCTGGTGCACTTTCAGGAAGGTGCAGCTGACCATTGAGTTCCTGCTGCTGGCCAAGGCGCTGCTGTTCTTCTTCACCCTCATCTACGTGCACAATGCCTTTATCAAGAATCCCTGCTCCTGCCTGCAGGAGGTGCAGAACTGGCCTCGGGAGGGCGTGATCAGGTGAAGGCTTAATCTTTACAGAATCCTTAGTTAATCTTTATTGCTAATTATCTTTGCTTATTCCTAACAGAGTGGAGATTATACCGCATCTGGCGGAGAAGCGGGCCATTTGGCAGGGCATTAAGAGGGACCAGCATATAGTGCGCTCCTTAAAGGACTCCTAGTAAGTACTCTTGTGCTTTAATAAAGGATTAAAACTCATGTAAAGCTCTTATTTTCCAGTTACTACGGCATTGGCCCACAAACCCATGAGAATCACAACCAGCTGAAGCGTTACGAATCGATCCTGGGCAGACTGGGCCTGCCCGTGCGCCCCACCTTTGCCTACAGCAACGAATCGCTGTACTACTACTTTGATGCCATCAACATATTGGACACCTACGACCATCCCAATGCCATACAGCTCAAGAACGAAGAGGATGATGGTGGGTGCATGATTAACTGCATATTTTTATATATATTTAAGCATTTCCTGGTTTATATTTGCAGAAGAGCAGTACATTGTGGAGTACTCGCTGGAGTATGGCCATTTGCGCCTGTCTTCTGCCACCAGAAAGCGCCTGCAGATACCCGTGCTCACTGTCCAGCTGGATCCAAATACGAACAAGTGCTTCGGTGACGCCCTGACGCGCTATCTTTTGAAGCGACTGCTGGGGTAGGGCCTTTGCTTTCCCCTTAATCTGTTTCCTTAACTTAAAACCTCTTTTTTTGTATAGCTACGATGACTTACTGATGGCCTCGGTGCGAACCATTGCCGAGAAGGAGGAGAACAAGGGCTATCTGCGTAATGTGATCACCGGCGAGCACTATCGCTTCGTGTCCATGTGGTGGGCAGCCTGGAGCAGCTATCCCGCTGCCTTTTGTGTGATGCTTCTGTTTGTGAGTGGACTTTTTTATTGATAAATGTTTCAGATAGTAATATAAACTCTCCTCTCTTACAGACCTTTTCGGTATCCATGCTGCTGAGGTACTCGCATCACCAGATCTTTGTCTTCATAGGTAGTTACTCCGCAAGACCTTGGATAATCGATATCCCTTGAACATCTCTTCTTTATCCTTCTAGTGGACCTTTTACAAATGCTGGGGTACAATGTCTCTGCCCGGTTTCCCATTGCTCCCTTGCTGACCGTTATTCTGGCGCTCGTAGGTGAGTGCGAACCCTTGCGACTAATTAATTTGCATGGCCATTAACCATGGGCTATCTCTGGCTCTCTCTGCTGCAGGAATGGAGGCCATCATGTCGGAATTCTTCAACGACACCACGACGGCCTTCTACATCATACTGATTGTGTGGATAGCGGATCAATACGACGCCATCTGTTGCCACACGAGCATCACCAAGCGTCATTGGCTCAGGTGCGTACCATCCACATCCATCGCATTCTCGGCAGGGTTGGGTTTGATTTTTTTTCCTGCTGTGAAATCGTCCGTGGCCCGAACAAATGACAAATTCAATTACATTAAGTCTGCAATCCTTTCCAGCATCTATGTATGTATGTTGCTACCGTCCGGCCATAGATAATAGCATTCAGCCGGCATCTTGGCCCCCCCAGACCCATCATCCTCCCGTCATCAGCACTTAACAGTTCATTTCGTTCGGTTTCGCATATTTTCCTTTTCCCTGGCCTGCGTCCAGCGTAGTTTACACTCTCCTTTCGCCCCTGACCAGCCGGAGTCCCGGTTGTTATTTGAAAATTAACTTGGCTTGCGCAAGCCTCCCCCGGGGCCAGGAACAAATCGACCAGTGGCCATCCCCTTCGCCTTGGGGTTGGGGCTGGCACCCACACACACACACACACAGACACCGGCAAACAGAGAATTTCATCACTTAAGTCAACAAGCGTAACCCAAGCGCCAAGCCGCGCCGGTTCCCCATCCATGTAGCTCCCAACCAACTGAGCCGCGCCATTAGCAAACATTTAAATAAACTCGCTTCTTCATAACACAAAAAAAAAAGAGCGGGCAGGGTAGAGGGAAACTTGCGGAAAAGCAAAGGAAATTTAGAGCCCGGCTCATTCCCGGTTCGATCGACATTAATGACCATGCACGTCAGGAGCGGACAACAGGACAACCCCATCGCTTCCCCCGGCAGAAGGGTAGCTACTTTGCGGTTTATTGCGCGCACTTTGCATAATTGAGCAGCGGCCGCCGCAAAGAAATTATTTTTACTTTTTTATTTCGGCAACTCGCGCCGAAGGAGAGCGGGACCCGGAGCGACCATCAATAATTCAAAAAGACACTCGAAAATTCCCTTTTCGTGGGCCTTGATTATGAATTCATGTGCATGCATCCGTCCTCAATCACTGGCCTCCGCCAGTGTTGATTTTGCGTAATTTGCGCCGAATTAAATGGCTATCAGTGCTCCCTGAACGCGAGGTTGGCTGGATGCCTCTCCTTGAAGACCACTTGTCGTCGGCGTATTTATATTCATTAAAGATTCATCGACGCGAATGATTTTAAATGCTTGCGGCTTGTGTTTGCCCAGAGCTTGTCCGCGGAATTGTTATGGAAATGGCCAGACGATGTAGCCTTCGCTCGGTGTATGTGGGACACAAATTAAGCATTTATGAGCGGGACAAGAGGAGCCTTCATAGGGCATCTTTCCTTTGGCTCTCAAATATCTCTGGCAGAGATGAAAAGGCAGTCCTGTTCCGGATGCCACTGATAGTTTCCATACGCACAGAGACTACTAATCTGGGGGGCTGACTGCCAGCAGTCTGACGTGCTCTTGGCCAAAAGGAAAGTATCTTTTGTGTCTGCCGGCCCTTGGAGTTTCGCATAACTCATCATTTGCTCGCCCAGAGATTGTCAAACTTTTTGTGAGGCAAAAGTTTTGAATGAAAAAATATCCGATTGCAGTGTGTGTGTGTGCGTTGAGAATCCTTTTCTGTGCAATTGAATGGCAAACAATATTCGATGTTTCGCATTTCCTCTGCTAGGTAGCTAAAAATGGAGACTTGCAATGGGGCTCTGGCTCCAAGAAGGAGATCTCCTCCTGGGGCAGCTGCTTGGTCCTCGCTTTAAATGAAATTAATTCAGCGAAGGGTCTCGGCTATCCACGAGCATGTGTGTGCCATATGGACAGGACACTCTGCCGGAACCATAAATGCAGCCATCTGAGTGTGTCTGCAGGGTGTGTTTTGTGTGTGTGTGTGGGGATGAGGGGAAGTGTGTGTGCTTTCGTACGGTTTAATTTTGCTGTTATTGACTGCCTCGGGCGGTGAAAGGGGTTTCCGGTACTGTTTTTCTATGCTCTTTTGCAGAGGGTATTATAGATTGGTGGAGGGAAATGTAATGTAATTTATTTATATTAGTTTTTATTCAATATATGAAAGTATCTTGCGTTTTTTAAGCAAATTTCTCTTGTTAGTGAACTCTAAAAGTCCGAATAAGCTTTCTTATGCTAGAGTTCTCTTCCCAAAAGGTCTAAAGTAGTTTTAAATATAAGAATAATTAAAAATATTTCACCTAAAGTTTTAAGTATAATATTATCTTAACAACAGCTTTAGTTTATGGACTAATGATTGTTATTAATATGTTTAATTATTAATATTGACTTATATTTCTCTCTTAGAAAGTAAAACCTCTTTATTTGCCCCCTAAAAGTATGCTACATTTGCTAAGTTGCTAAGTTCTTGAAGTTTTTGGCACTTGCCCATATCTTAGCACCTACATTAAGTGGGATTCTTAAGAGAAA
>VNJO01002756.1:0-16926 GCA_008042535.1 Drosophila tani | reverse complement strand
AAACTGACAAACCATCCGAATATACTCGCCAGAAGACTCACGGAACATAGAACCAGAAGAAGACTTAAAAGAACCCATCCCATCGATCTACAACACAGAACTTTAAAAAAAAAAAGAAAAACCTCCACATGACCTAAATCAATCCACATATTCGTAACCCATAACACTTTTCTACTACTACAAAATATTATAAAATCCATTGAACACCTGCCTACACTATTGTAAAAGTTACTATATATAGTAACAGTATACAATATACACTGTGTAAATTAACACAGTAATAAATCACAAAATCAAAAAAAAAAAAAAAAAAAAATGTTTTGTATATTAACTGCTGCTTAAAAATCAGTTTGTTGGATTTTGAAATAATTTATTTAGATTTAATTGAAAGCAATGTTTTAGTAGATATTTCTTCTTAATCTTAAGATGTTTTTTATTATTATTTCTTAATAAATAACAATAAATTCTTATTGAGAATATACTTTATGATGGCTGCAAATAGTAAAACAATGGATTTATCAGTTGAATAATTATTTTCTACCCATAATAGGCTTTAGTTCAAATATATTTTTGATCATAAAACCTAGTTTCTTCTTCTTATATGAATCTGTTAAATTTTTTTTTGCAAATAGAATGGTGTTCTAGGAGTAAAACAAAATAAAAAACCATTATAACGAACTTAAATATGTTCAAAAGAGGGGTAACCCCCTAGTCTTTAGAAAGCACTTGGTCCCCAAAAATGGTTGACTCATTCGCAGCTCATTCAAGCCCGGCTGGGCATAATCATTCAATTGGCAACAAAATTCCTTTATTCTTTTGGAGCAAAACAAACAAAAATCTTGAGAAACAAAACGGAAACAGTGAGCAATGGAAGCCATAGACCAGTTCTGCAGAATCGATTGGACCACGAGGAGGGCCTCGAACCCCCGATCCAATTGATTCAAATCGAATTCGAAGTGGAGCCGAGTTCTTTTACGGCCATAAGTCGCTCGGCTCCAGATCATCGCAATCAATGTCGCCCGATCAGCGCCACTTGGTCGCCTTTTGTCCAAAATCGGAGTAATATAAGTTGTGAATTGTGAATTACGAATTATGAACTTGACGCCAATGTGTCACACACTTGAACGCCACTCGAGCCGAATCAAATATATCGAATTTATCGAGGGGAGTGTTGTTCGACTGTTTAGCTTAATTAAATCATTTAACGAAATGATTGTGCGCTATTTTGTACCTTTGCCGATGTGCCGATGTCATTGGCTCTCCGCTGGCGACCCCTCCAATGCGAAGGTTAGCCTCTAAGTGCTTTTTTATATCTTTCTCGCGGCGATTGCGCAACCTGGAACTGGAACCGGGAGTTGCAGCCTGGCCGGGCGGGGGGGATGTGGATGTAGGTCAGTGCGATGCGACCGCACCGCCGAGCCTTGCCTTGTGTGGCCGCATCTTTTCCCAGCAGTATCTTTCTCCCTGTGGCATGCCGCAGCCACAGGAAACGGGTTTCTGTGGCTCGCAAAAATAAAAAAAAGACCATAAAAAAATAAAACCTGAAAAGAGCCAAGACACAAAGTCACTTTCGCTTGCCGCGACCTTTGACAAGTTAGTGCAACTTGTGGCACCAAGCATAACCGGTCAGCAGAGTTCTCAGGGAGGCGAAATTGTGGCAACAGAGCAAATTAAAAGGCAAGGAATATGACTGAGAACCTGTAATTATGGGCACTTATAAAACAATGAATTATTTTAAATTTAAACAGGTCAAACCTGCTCGTTAAAATGTTGAAACATTTTTCTTATTAATTTGTAGCAGTTGTCTTTTTTACTCATAATTTATAATGATACAAAAATATATATTTTAGTCCATTAATTAATAAATTATATTAATTTGTGAATACAAAGCTTGTTACATTTCCAAAGAAATTAAATATTCATACCAGAGTTTCGCCATTTTGATTTACTTTATTACCTTTTTTAGAAGCAATTATTAATAAATGACCAATTTCTTTCTGGCTTAAAATCCCTTTAATTATAAGTAGTGTAAATATTACATTTTATATTATAGATAAGATTCTATCACATTTAAAAATCGATAAGAAGCAGTTCAATCGATATTGTTGTCGATTGAGGATTAGCTTCCTGACGTTGTCACGGAGAAAAACGAAATAAATTAGTAAATGTGAATTTAAATACATTTCAATCTCTTTTCTTCCCTTTAATCGCCTTTTCTCCTGACTAATTTCACTTTCTTCAATTAATTGCTGTCGCTGGTCTGCTAGTCTCCGATGCTTTCGGTTTCTTTATGTTTCTTACCTTATTTACTTACTATTTTTCTTTAATTTCTGTAATTGCAATCTTACTTTCTTTGCTATCTCGTGAGTTTAATTGATGTTTCGTTTTGCCCTTATCTTGATTTCATTAATCCAAAGAAAACATTAACTGCTTCATTCAGACATTAAAGCCCAAAGAATGTGGTTGATCAGGTAACAAATAAAAGGTTTAATGAAAAAGTGTCTCATTTGTTGTTCCCGGTTGACTTTTGCCTAGTCACAACCGGAGATCTGGTGATCTCGGAGATCTCTGGCTACTGTCCACCGAAAAGTGTGTGTCAGTTCAGTTCCTGCTACCGAAAACCGAAACGGTTGACCCCACATACCCATAGATAGAGCTCTACTTGGATATGTTCAGACATTCCTATCTCCGATCAAAGCCCTGTCACGTGGCTGTGTGTGGGGACTGCGTTTGGGGAATGATATCATGTAATTTGAGACAATGTGCCGTGAACAATTCATTATGGTAACCGCTGACAGCTGCGCCTTGTTAAGTGATATTCAATAGATTTAAGCCGCAATCGGCTCGAGGAGGGGGGAACTGAGTGTGAGCGCGTGCTTTTTGGCCAGGATCGTTCCTGGGGGCTCCGACTGGAATGTTTGTTTGGCCAGCCTTTCACCTGCAGCGGCTGCTGGTGCTGCACTAATTGTTGCACAACTTCTGGAGGGGATCAGAGACCCCGGACCCGAGAGTCAAGTGCTGGCACTCACATTTTGGCAGTGGGCGGGAATTACTTAGCCTTTTTTTTCGCCCCCCTTTCGGGTGAACTAATTTCCATGGCATATACAAATAAATTACGGCCGAAATGACTCGCTGCTGCCTTTTGTCCGGGAGTGAAAGGCGACTCTTGGCCGCGGCCATTACGAAATCCAGAGCGGGGAAATAACTCGGGCACTCGCCACAAACAGAAAATACAGAAAAAAAATCGGACTAACGGGCGCCTGCTACTACAAATTGTTATTGGAATTCAACATTTGTGCGGGTGCCACATAGGCCACAAAAGCCTCAATAAAAAGCCCACAGACAATGGCCAGCAACTGCAGCTGCAGTCGGGGCTCCAATTTCTGAATTTCGTAGCCAATTAATTTGCCCATAATCGACCGAATATGGCTTTTAATAATAATTATGCAGCTCCAATTGCGAGCAGGTCCAAATCCAAGAGAAACTCATTAGATGGCCCAGCAGGTGGACGGACGAGGGGGCGGGCTGTAATTGAAGTTTTATCGATGTAATTACAGTCCAAACTCTATTGAATATTTGTGTCCAAGGATGGTTGAGGAACTGTGAGTTTTATTTTTCTAGCTTTCGAGTGTTTTTACTACCGTTTAAGTGAATAATTAAATGTTTATTATTCTGTTTGTGAGAAAACAGTTATCCTAGTTAAATAAGATAAGTTTTATATGTTGTCTTATATAACTACTAATATTTCTAGGAATTTCTAAAGATGTTTTAATTATTTCTAAGCTTACCTAAACTTAAAATAAGTGGTTAAAAACTTATCTTTATTTAAAGTTCCTGGCAAAGTTCGGACAGCTTTTAAAACGAATTTAAATAATATTTTAAATATATTTTAGAATATTTCCGTTTATGGCATTCTTTTTATTAAATTGTTGAAGGTTTATGGGGGCTGTAAGTATCTTCAAAATAGTTTTAAATAGTTTAAAAAATAGTTTTAATTTAATTTAAAAGCATTTCCTAGGTTGCATTATTTTTATTAATTTGCATGGAAGTTCATGGAAACATTTTCAAGCCCCATTCTTTAGCTCATGACTGCACACTTGTTCAGGCTTTACTGTACTGCCACTTGTGATACATTTACACAAACTAATCCGAAGACAATGGCCCCAGACCAAGTGCTGATAAATTCATTTGAATCTGTTTCTTAGCAGCCACGTATTTTTCAGCTTTTTGCTCAAGGTTATGTGTTGGAAATTATATGCCCCGTCCGAGCAGCAGAAGTTGGGTTGGGCAGTGGAGAGCAGTAGTTAACCGGCAGCTGAAAGGGGGTAACGGGGGCGGCCAGCAGATCAGCGAGCAGTAGGAGCCGACAGTTTGCTGATTGTCGGACGACGATGGTGCAACATCGAGCGGCAGGCAGCGGCAGCGGCAGGCGGCGGCATCAGCAGGCAGTTGCGGTTAATTTGCTTGTCATTGCCCAGTTGAGTGGCTGAGCAGCAGCAGCAGCCTTAGCACCACTAGCATCACTAGCCAGCAGCACCTCCAGCAGCCGTCTGCAGTCTGCGGTCTATTTGAATACAAATTTAATTTGAAATTGAGCTGGACTGTTGGGCAGCTGCCCCGACTTCTTTGGACGTGCCGTAAATTAGCCCGCCGCGCGCAGAAACTCCTAACTGCGCCAGTTTTGGCCAGTAATTAGAAAGTAAATCCACATGGTTACGGCTGACCTTAGTGTAGGGCCACGAATCCATGAGTCCAAGAGGCTTTTCCGCCTCCTCGGACAATCAATTCATATCGAATATCGAATTTAACCCGCTGACCCCGTGGGTGAACCGTCGGTTCAAAGCCCCAAAGTCAAACAATTTTGTTTAATCAACTTGGTAAGGATTTTAGGTTTTTTTGGGAGAGTATTTTCATTTTTTAAAGGGATTTGCCAAACTAAAAATTAAGAATTATTTTTATATACATTTTTTTTTAAATTTAAAGTATATTTAGGTAAGGAAAATGTGTAGTTTAGCTTGAGAAAGTGCCTCTCTCACTCTGTAGGCTTTTTTGTTAAGAGTATTTTTATTTTTTAGAGGGATTTGGCAAACTTAAAATTAAGAATTATATTTTTTTTAAATTTAATAAATGTTTAAGTAAGGAAAATGTGTGCTTTGTCTTAAGAAAACACCTCTGTTTATTAATATTATATTTATTATCCAAGGGTATTCCCAACTGCGATCTCTCTACCATAATTTATATTGTTTAATTTCGTTTTTTTGGGGGTCCACTCCATTGTGTAGCCCCCAGAAATGGTTATGGCGAATTCAATTGAATGCTGATCAGGGGTTCGGCTTAGTAAGAGCGGGACTTGTGGCTGGTCTATATATAATGTGCTGGCTATCGCCTTGTTCAGTTATTTTTGCGCAATTATAGGCCCCCTTAAAGAGAGACACAGCACAAGAGCATGTGCAAAAGTTGTCCGGCAGCTGGCAGGCGGTAACAGCCCCTCGGCTGCGGTTTCTGTGGCTGCTGCTGCTGCGACTGCGAAAAAAAAACTTTTGCTTTCGCTTCTAAAACTGCTAACTGCTGTCTTGCTTGGCTGACTGGCTGCTAGCTGGCCGACTGTCTTTTTAGTGGTTACCGGCGGTTACTGGTTAACAGCGATCGGCACTTGTGTCTGCTCCAATTTGCCACGCTTGATTTCGGCTCTGATTAGGCTTGGACCGGACGGGTTTGCTTAGATCCAAGCTAAATAGTCACCTAATTTATGTGGGGAATTGCGTAATCAGGTCCGAATCCAAGCCGGAGGCATGTGAAAATTTTGCCGCACAAAAATGCGTTCGCAGACAAAAATTATACAGTCCGTCCGGTCCAAGGTTTTTCGCTTGGGCGGTCGGTGAGGTCTTTTGGGCCCAAAAATGGGCATTGATGTGTTCATTTCACACAGCTTGATGGATGATTTGGATTAAATGAGCGAGAGATGGGGGATTGAGATAAGCTGCTTGCATGGCATCGCGTTCGTCGCTTAAGTCTTTTGTTTTCGTCGCAAGTTCGTCGTCTAAGTCTTTTGTTTGAAAGCGAGCAAATTGACTAATTAGAGCGACTTGCAGCACACTTCGCCATTTGTCGCTGCATCCAGGGTCCTAATGAAGATAAATGGCCCAAGCGCTAGTTGCGATTTGATATTAATCAAGTTTTAAGCGTATACAAGTTTAATTAATGCCGATAAAACGGGTCGCAGCAGCCGAAACCGAACTGAAACCGAAAGCGAAGAATGAAGAGCTCGCTCGCAGATTGAAGAGGAGAACCTGTGGTCAGTAAACCCGTTTGCATGTCACTTGGCTCATAAATCACCGCAGGGCCTGACCTTGGAATAACAACTGCGCTTCGTAATCCATGAAATCTCTCAGAGCGTCTCTGAGTGTCCTGAAGAACTTCTCAGGAATTTGATTAAAGCTCTCCGACCCGACTCCGTTTTGATTAATCGCCCGCTAATGTCACAGCCATGTGAAGCCACCGACGTGGCCAGCCAGTTCCAGGTGCATTCAGCTACCGTTGGTGCCCGGCGAGGACGGGCCAAGGGGCACGGGGCACGGGCATGACAGCGTGGGCTGACATCGTCATCATGACCTGCCAGCATCAATGGACGTCAATTGGATGTGGATGTGGATGTGGCCAGCGAGTCACAACACAGTCGCTGGTTCCCCGTCGACCTGTCAGCCCGTGTCAACCATGTGTCCGCTGGATTTTGACATGGATCGAGCTGCAGTTCATGGGGTCTGAGAAACCGATCTTGGACCGACTGGAACTAGTTCCTTCTAATGGTAAATTGATATGCGATTAAGCTCACTGATCACTTATTTGTGAGCATATTGAACATTTTCATTTCCTAAACTATAATACCCCAATAAAACTCTAAATCATAGGAACTAGTACATATTGTAAAACATTTAATAAACCTAAAATAATAAAAAGTTAGAAAACCTTTAAGGTGAAATTATAGTCTAAGGGTTTAATAATCTAAAGTTATTTGAGAAATAAACCTCTTATAGTTTGTTGCTTTAATAAACTAAAGCTAATTTTTAATACTTTAAAGGAAATACAACCTGTGAATTTACACTTTTATATTTTGAAGGATTTATTAATATCATAAATCTCTTATGCTCACCTAGAACTTGTAACTAAATTATTAACCAACTAAGAAAACATAAAAATCCACCCAATAAAATATTTAAAAACCTTATCATAAAATCTGGTCAATAAAGAGATAAACCTTCGACTGAAAAACTAGCTCGAGAGCCATAAACCATACTCCGCTAAGGTCAAGGCATATCAGACTGGGCTACAATCCGAGCTATGCATAATCGGCCAAATCGGACTATAATCTGCATATCTCTGCTCCGACAACCGCACTGTAATATAATCGCGAAAGGGGCGGCTTTTAATTGCTGATCTCGCCTTTGTTTTGGCATTTAATTAGCGATCTCAGCCGGGGCGAAATTACAGCGCATACAAATTCTTAGCCGCGTTTGAGTCGCTGTCGCTGTTGCTGTCGCTGGCATGTGCATTGCAAAATAGCATAAAAAGAGCTTACAGAAAAAAAACGACAAATTAATATCAAATCGATAATGTTAAGGCCCCAAGCAGAAAATCAGTAAAAACAGAAATCAGAAAACCAATAGCCGAAACAGGTAAAACGAGCTGCGCTCAAAAGTTGCAAAGTGAATTGGTCTAAAGCAAAGAGGCGGCAACGGGAACTAAAGCTCTCTCTCTGCAGATCGCATTTCCCATTCTCTTTGGCCTTCTCTTTGCGAAAGTGAGAGTGATTGAGAGAGCTTTTGCGGCAAAGATGCTCTCTTAAGCGCTTAAGTCGTCGCGCTCTGTTGCATAGTTCGTGTGTAAATTTTTTTTTAATTGCTGCATTCCAAAATTAACTGTTGTTGATCGGGTTTGGGATTTGGCATTGCATAGTTTTAGGCGGGGTTTAATTTTTGGTTTGAGGAGGAAGAAAAAATTTAATTGCTCAAGGATATATTTGTTTAATAACTTATAAAAAAATATAAAATTAAAAAACTAAAATTATATATAACAAAAATATTCGAATCTTTTATAAATATTATGTTTTCTCTAAGTTTGTGTTATCGGAATAATTTTAGGCAACCTGTAATTTTTTGTTTAAAGAGAACAAAAATTTGAATTTTCTCAGAGAAATATTTGTTCAACATTTTATATTAAAAAAATATTTAAAAAAATATACATATATATAAATAAGAAAATAGTAGCCTTAATACAAATTATTAAGGTAAATAAACTAGAGATTGTCTAGATAATTATTTTTTACGGTTGACATATTAAAGTTTTACTTTAAAATTTTAAAAATGATCTTTTTTCCCCTATACAAAATATCATAAAATTAAATAAATCAATTTTAATTTTTAGAAAAATTTGAAAATTAATACGATTTTTAGCTTAGCACAATCTTAGTATATGTATTTAATTAATTGCATTTATTATTCGCCCCATTGCTCAAAATATTCGACATTATTTCAGAAAACCTTGTAAGAAGACTGAAATGATCTTATTTCATCATTTACCTTTGAAAAATATCAAATGATCTGATTAACTTTCTAAAACAGGTTGTTTTTAAAGGATTAATTACTCAAAGCTTTCAAACAAGTTACTTGAAAAATATTTAATAAATATTTAAATATTGTAAAATAAAAATTTCCAAAGTAACAAGAACCTCAAAACTCGATCCCCGATCTGTCACTCGACCACATCTTTATTTTTTTGCCTTTAACGACAGCCACTCTACACGCTGATTTCTCTCACGATAAATTCAAGATTATTTTTTACGATCGGCCTGGAATCACTTCTCAGACTCAATTTCATCCTCAGAATCTCGAACGCAGCCCACTCGAGTGATCCGGCGCCGGCCTCCATTTCGCTTTCGATGCTCCTCGAATCCTCCGTAAAATCGCTTTCTAAGATCAAGAATATCGGCGACTCAGACGGAAATCGAAAGATCAATAAAACAGGGAAGTGTGTCAGATTATATTTTTAAAAACAGAGGAGGGCCTTTAGGAACGATTCAATTAGCTCATGACCCGCATTTAAGGCCCACCGACTGTGTAAACACATGTTCTTGCAACTGATTTACAAATTTACGATTACTGTCGATTTTGTTGCCTTTGCTTTTGGTTTTGACCAAGTTTTTTGGTTTTTTTTTCCTTCTTTATATTGCAACAGCAAAGTGTGGAGCTGCCACCAAGTGGAACAAAAGGAATTCAATGGCACAGTGAGGTGGAAAAAACATACAAAAAAAGAAAAAGGAAAAACCGAAAAAGAATGGAATCTCGGAATTGCATTTGGTTAGTCATGCGCGAAATAATGGAATAGCTACTACAACCCCGTATATACACAAAGGTAGGTGTATATATATCAGAAATAATAATAATTACTGTTCAAGTTGCTCGCTTTTGTGCTGCACTTGTGTTGGCCAAAGACAACACGGCTTGTCCAAGTCGCAGCTTGGCCCGATATATCTGCCTTTGTGCCGCGATCTCAGTGCACTGTTTTCGCCCCTTCGTTGTTAATAATGCTTTAATTTTTCATATTTCATTGTTTAGCTGCTCGCTAGCCCATTCTGTCCAAGGACACGTCAATGCGTCAGCCTCAGAGACTTGTAGTCATAGCCAGCTATGTTCCCCGGCTGATTTGGTGCCGATTTCTGATCTGCTGACAATCGACCTTCAAAGGCTGAGGCAGCACAGTCGAAATTCCCGCAGGCGGACACTGAAACGGAAACTCCGGGGATGAATGGCTGCAATAATAAAGAAGAGCTCTCACAAAAGGTATTTCTGGTCTAAAAATATCGACTTAAACACAATAAAAGTGCAACTAAAAATGTCCTTCAGTTGACAGAGATGTATGACTTGAAAGGATGGTTTTCTGAGAAGATTTTGTATGAAATTACTATATAGGAGTTTCTAAAAGGTAATAATATTTTTCAAGATTGTGTGGGGTGATTTTTAAATATTTAATAGTCTTTCTGGTCTAAAAATATTTCCTTAAACACTATAAAGGTATAACTAAATATGTTCTTAAGTTAACAGAGATGTATGCCTTAAAAAGTAGGTTTTTTTAGCAGATTAATTAAGAAATTATAGGCTTCTGTTAAGGTACAAATAGGATAAGAACAATGCACTATAACTTTATATAATTGATTTAAAAAAGACAGATTTTAATTAGTAGTAGGAAGTCTAAATTATGCTCGAGTAGAAAATATATCCTGAACCTGAAATTTCATAGCTTAATTCGGACTTCCATTTTGAATTTATTCCACTTTGAATAATCATTTAAAAATTAGTTTTTCATTACTGGAAAAGCTTCGAATAAAGAGAGTATATGATTGTTCTATAATCTTTCACTAAATTATTAAACCTTTAACCTAACTACCAACAAATTTTTAAATTTCATATTATTATCATAACCCCTATAATATTTTTAATCTCTCAAAAGTTTACTTAATTATTAAAGACCCCCTGTTCTCCTGCACACGAGAACCTTCTTCGGTAATCTCCCTTTGGGTAACTTCTTTTATCGCCAAGTATAAATATTTACCAGAACTTTCACCGAGACCGAGGCGAGGCGGGTGATTCAGATACAGATTCAGAGAGCAACTCATAATTAAATGGGTATTCACGGTACTACAAAAAAAAGGAAAAAAAAACTGCGCTGTGGTTAGGAGAACGCCATGATTTCATTTCGTGGACTTCCCAGGGCGGCGGCTTTGTCAGGGTCTTTGCCCAGAATCAGGTCGCCTCCGAATAATGATGGCCAAAATGCTCAAAGAAGTGAACATTTTTGGCTACAATGACCCCGCATTGATCATGGACAATTTGTTCTAATTCCGCGCCGAGCCAATGCGAAACAGGAAACCCCATTGGGCTGCGGCGCTGGCTGGCTAGCTGGATGATGATGCAGCGCATTCCGCGTCCAAGTTCGAGTCCCTGCTCCTCCAAATCCAAACCCAATAATACCTGTTGGCTGTCTGACCTTGTTGCTATTTGCATAACGGCAAAACGGTGACTTAATTGCCGGCCGCCGCCGCCGCTTTGGGAGGTTCAAGCTCAAGTTTGGAGACTCAGCTGATTTGGCCGATTAAGCTGGTCATGGAGATGGACCTGGAGCTGGGGGTACATGAAGCTACGATGCGGGCGCCATGAGGAACAAGTCACTGCCAATAATTGAGCATGCCTCATAAATAACGGTGGTATGTGTCCCCCCCTCGTAGCCTCTGCCTCATCTATCCCTACCCGGGTCCTCCTCTAAAGAAGCCCTCGCAGTTGGCAGCAACAAGTAGGACGACGTCGTCGACGAATAAAGTTATTAACAATGCCTCAAACGTGTACGTGGTCCTCTCAAAATGGATGAACGTGACAAATACCAAAAGCCAAGCGAAGCCATCTGCATGTGCACTGGGAAAAATATCTTAAAAAACTACAAAGAATTGGAAAATAAGGGAAAAGGTAAGTAACATAATATACATATATATACATATATAGATGCTAAATATTTACCATGATTTCAAGACGAAGAAATCATAATAAAATTAATTATATTCAATTTGATAATTATCAATTATAATTGAAATCCATTAGAGTAAATTCTGTTATTACTGTAGTAGGCTCCTAGACGATCACACTGCTATCAGATCCCGATAACATTACAATACCGATAGTGATACTATCTCATAAGATGCACACGATAAATCTTAAGCCAATGTTAACTAACATTAGTCTGTAAGCGAGTTTCTCTCGAGGAGGCAGTTTGTTCTGACAAGTAAAATAAAGAGGAAGTCTCGGTGTTACTACATTACTTAACATTACTTTTCTTTTCCCAATTTTTTTAGATGATTTTTCTCGACATATTCCTTGGCACATATACTTTCTCTCAGTGCTGTGGGCCTGACCAAATGTTTGTGTTAGCAACTCGGGGAACAACATTGTCCATCATATCAGGTCTGGCCCGAGTTCGGTTCGCCGTGGCCGGGTTGAAAAAGGGCAAGCCATGCCGCCGATGCAAGTCCAAGTCCAGCTCCGAGACTGCTGCTTTCTGCTCACTGTGTCCACCGAGACGAGCGACCGTTAACATTTTATTTGGCTAAAATTGCCTTTAATTTATTGCTAACGCCGATGCCAGCCATTCCTGTTTGGATTGGATTGGAAGTGCGATCAGGTTCAGGGAATGTTTTCATTGTTGATTTTGCGAGCCGCCTCGAGTGGCACTTGTTCTCATTTTTCCATTTCAAGACCAATCAGCGGCGAGGACCTAGGACCTAAGGCAGGTAGGTTGTAATTGAAGCCCCTGAAGCGTAGTTCCCATCATAAATATGTGTCCGATGGCTGGCATTTTAATAAATCAATTAAACCCTTGGCTACTCATGTTGCGATTGGCGTTTCCCGCGAATCTACATTACTCGGACCTGTGTGTGTGTGCTCCAGCCAGGAAGTGTCTACATCGATGTTAAGTGCAATCTAAGGACACAACAACGTGTGCCCGCAGTACACGAATTGCCAAAGAATCAGCATCGGGGAGGGGAGAGCGAAGAGGCACCGGATCATCGGGAACACGTGTAACCTGCCTCGCTCTCAGGTGAATCTCTGGCACGTACATGAAAATATTACACAAGATAAGGGAATGCAACTGCGGCTTCCACTGCGGCCTCTGCCCGCTGCACTTAACAAATTTTATTGCCCAAGAACACCGGATATTTGATGGATGGTTTTGTAATGGGATTCGTGAATATTCGGGTTTCAAGTCCTTCTTTTGTAGTCTAGGAAACTAAAAGGATATTCGTTAAATTGAATAAAAAGTCGAAGAAATATAGTTCAATGAAATTTGAAATTTAATATAAAATATGTATTCATAGGATTTTTGGTGAATTTTTTAGGCCCGGATAACATAATTTCCACCACTTATCGAAAAACAAATCGGGTTTCTACCCTCCTAAAATGTATCTGAACGCGAGCGAATAACATAGTGCTGTTAACTGTGCTGTTAACTATCGATCATAATAATTATTGCTGTAAGGCACCGAATTGTGACTATCGGAATTGAACCGCTGACTTATCTTTATCTGACCGCGAAAATTTGACAGGGAGGATAGAAACTGGCCCTTAGGATTTAATTTCCTTAAATGCTGAGATATAATAGTAATTTTTCAAGTGCATTCACAGGTCATGCTAGAATCTGGCTGATATCCGCATTGTGCTGGCAAATGCGAATGCGAATTAGAATGCCCGGTCAGCGAAATGCAGCGTAATTAATGCCGCTGCCTAGTCGCCGTTCCACCTGTCAGCTCCGCTCAAAATCAAAATTGTGACAGGTCGGTTGCCTACACCCACGCTTGAGCCCCACTCCCACATTTCCGCCCACTTGGCAAAGCTCCAGATCCCGCTGCCTGCCTCCATCCTCTCCACATGCCCACGACAAATGACGATCAACGTCAGCGGACGCCATGCAATTAGCAACTACATCTCCATCTCCATCTGCGACTTGACCAACCAACCAAAGTTCAATACCACAGTCTCGTCCGATCGAGACTGCTCCAAATCCTTGGCGGAGAAACTTGGCCAAAGTGCTCAAGAACTTCTCGGTTCTGAGCTCTCGTTCTGGCTGGAAAACTGGGTCACCGCTGTCACACATGTCAATGGTTCCGCCCGATATGTGCGAATATGCAAACAATAAAGCAAATCTGTGGAGGAGGACCCGAGAGCCCGAGCCACTTGACAAGCTTTGACAGCTGCCGCGGCACGAGCTCCAGAATCGGTTTCCAACTCATAAAAACAGAAGCTTTCGGCCCCATGCAGTTGGCCAAAAGGTGCGAACGAAGGTGCTAAATTATTACCAACTCGGACACATAAAGCTAAGCGATCTGAAAATGTGCGCGAGGGAATGCTATAGAAGGGGTTTATTTATTAACAAAAACTAAAAAGTTCAAGGCGATAATAACTTACTAATATTGTCTTAAGAACATTTAAGGAATTAAAAGAAATCTCTGTCTTAAAAGGAGCTTCAAATGTTTAAGGAAAAAATGATTTAAAGCTTGGAAGTGCTAATTTATATATGCATATTTACCTAGGTAATAATCATACTTAGTTGTTGTTAATTTTTGGTTAATTAGAAAATAACATTCTTGGAAAATTAAACTATCTTTAAATCCTAACATGAAGAGAAATGCTTCGATTATAATATTAAACATTTCATTAAACTACAATTAAATATTTAAATATAGTTTAATCCCAATAAACGTTCAATAACTATTGATTTTATTTAAGCATAAAATCCCCTTCTTATAAAAAAAATACGCCAGCCAATATATACATACATATACTCGTATTTAATTATAGTAATCGTGAAACATTTAACTAAATCGCTTGTACACTCAAGCATTTTGTATGCATAAAAACCTGAAAAATAGAAACAATACACATTAGCTTTTTTGTCCAAATAAAAACCCCCTAAACCTAACAAATTAAATAAAAAAGAGCAACACAACATCGATATTCAATTGGCTTGGTATTTACACGAGTGCGAGGCGTGCAGCGGGGCCCTAAATTACCACATTATCAAGTACAAGGCGGCGGCACGATTGGCGTGGCATGCTACATGGCCAGGCCCAGTCCGAGTTCTGACCCCACAGCAGGAAAAGCCACCAAAGAAATGGAAGGAAAAATCAACAGAGAGGGGAAATAGGGAAAGGGCAAGCCCAACTTGGCCGCGATTTGCCTTCTCGCTCTCCTACGATTTCGACACTTTCAAGATTTTACTATAAAAATTTGCCATAAATTTGTTAGCGCGCCGCTTTTGTTGTGTCTCCTGGACTGCCTCCTACTCTTCAGTTTTTTTTAGATTTTCTTTAAATGCATTCTAGGCAGGGATGCCCAGAAGGTCAAGGGAAAATAGCTCAAGTTTGTAGGAATGCTAGTTCTTGAGAAACAAAAATATAAATTTAACTATTTCGAATTTTATAATTGTAAAATAAACTATTATTAAAATTTCTCAAAAAGTTTTTCCATATTTCAAAAGCATTCAAAGAGCTCTTAAGCTGGTTAACCCTTTCCCTCTTCTAGCTAGTTGGTATCCCATCTGAGAAAATCGCCATAGTTGCCACCTCTGATCCTCGTGGCCGCGGAGGCTGGATCTTAGCTGGAAACCTACACGCATGTCCAGTGCCTCTGATGATATGTACTTTCGCAAACATAACTGACATGTTTGGCTAAGGAGCCATAAAATAAATTCCACTCTCCAGGCCAGAGGATAGAGGAGGGCGCGGGACAGGGAGTGCTGCTGCGAGTGGCGTTTCTGGCCAAGAAGGCAGCACGTGTCTTGTCTTGGCCAAGTCAAGCAAATGAAGTTAACTCAATCACGGAGCGGCCAAGGGCCGTGCCCGGGTGTCGGCCGGCGAATAGTAAAAATGTTAGAATAACTTGTATAAAATTTATCAAGCTGCCGTTGCTGCCGTTTCCAAGGCTCCTCGCAGCTTGGGTTGGGTCTGGGTTTAAAAAGGGCCTGAACTTGGACGTGGGTCTCTGACTTTGGCTCCTCCATCCTCCATCGCCCATCTTCCTACCTCCTGCCACACGCTCAAGGGAGCAAAGTGATATTTATGCCAATTGTTGGCCAGCGCTACATGCGTGTGTGGGTCTTAGAAGTGCCAGTAGATGTAGATGGTCATGGAAATGGGATTGGTTCAGATTGAGTTTGCAGAGAGAAAAAAAAAGAACAGGGGTTTTAGTTAATATAATAAAAATAAGAATAAGGATATATTACATAATGGTATTAAAAATAGAAAAATAAATAAAAGCCACTAAGTCTGAGAAGTTTTTCTGCTCTTAAGTTAGAATTTTGGAAAATTATTATACGATACTTATTTATATTTTTGTAAACTAAACTATTTTAAAAAAGTCTGATTAAAGTATCTTGGTAAAAAAATAACAAAGAAAAATCTATTTAATATTTTAAAATAAATTACTTTAAGTAGTTTCCTCATTTAAAATCAGAAATATATAGAAAATATTAGAACAAAATATCAAACGAATCTTATATCTCAAAATAAGTCACAAAGTCCTTATTTCTTTAACCATAATTAACAACATAACACGATCTTTACCTATAATTTCATATATTAATCTTTATTATAATCAATTAATGGACAATTGGGAAAATGTTCAATGCCTAATAAGATAAACGAAGGCATTTCAGCTGTAGATTTAGTTTTGAATTAGTACTTAATCTTAAGCCTAATTGAGTGCCCTTTTTTCACCACCTCTTGTCATAGACTTACACCCATATTTTTCTCTTCGTGTAGAGATCAGCGAAAGGGCTCTGTTTCTGGCGTTGTTATTTTAAGGCAAACACAAACGGACACAAAAGGTGAATTCAATTTATTACGAGAGCATTTCAAACTCACAGGCAAGGTTGAAGTTGAGTTGGAGCTGCTAGAGTTGGAGCTTGGACTGGGATTTAAAAACGTGGCTTATCGCCCAGAGTAATCCTTGGGAGCGGGAGCAGAGCAGGCGGAGGCCAAATGCAATTATGTGTATTTTATGCTCCGACTGGCTTCATACTTTTGCCTGATTGACAAATAAATTTGCGATCCATGCGTGACGATAGGCGGATCCGACTTGGTAACGAGTTCCACAGCGGAAAGTGTTCTGGGGGAGCCACTCCACTCCAGTCCAAGAGGAGCCGGAGCAGGAGCTGAAGCTGAGGCTGATAGCATTGATAGTTTTCCATTTCATTGTCAATGTCGGCCGGGGCGGGCGGCTTTGGTTGGTTAATTAAGCCAATGCCATGGCAATCAATGTTTTCACTTAAGTGCAAGTAAATTCTGCCCCGACATCCTTCTATTTTCCCTGCCATTTTCCATTTCCATGG
>VNJO01002752.1:0-29297 GCA_008042535.1 Drosophila tani | reverse complement strand
GAACCCGTAAATGCCCCGTAAGATCACCACTTTTTATGTCGGTGATATTTTGAAGGCGAAGTGCCCCCAGACAGGCCTCCTTTTTCAGGGTTATCGTTAAAGGGTGTGAGGAGTTGTATTGAAACTCCCCACAAAACAGTGTGCAGTGGAGGCACACTGCCGAGGGCAGCAGCCGCTTGGCAACCAAGCGGGGCAAGGGGACGGGGAAGGATGAGGACTGCCTAGCAACAGGCAGTGCCGACGCAGGTGTCCGCCACAAAGGAGACGCCGCTAATATAGCGGGACTCTGGTGGACATTGGACACGGTGGCGTGATCGGCGGCCGTGAACGATGGCCGCCAAGGAGGAGACGCCGATAAGTAACGGGACATGGGCCGGACTTTGGACTCGGTCACGCGACAATTGCCGGACTTTGGACCGGGTGGCGTGACCGATGCCGGCAGGAGTAACGGGACTGGCAGAGCCTATAAAAGGCCGAGGACGCAGGCGCACGACAACTAGTACGAGTGCGAGAATCCGAGCGAGTGCGTCAACGGAGCCAGTCAAAGTTACACCAGAGGCCGCGAGAGATCAAGAAGCAAAGTCAAGAAGTTCGGAGCTTGAAGTGGCAAGCCTTCCGAACAGAGACTTCAACGCTGAGATCCAACGCGTGTGAGGACGATCAAGGAGCCAAGGAAACAAGGAGTCAACAGCCCAAGGAACAGCGAGGTCCGGTGGCAAGGACCAATCGGAGGAATCAACGGTCGAGTGGAGTCAAGTTGTGGGAGTTGCACGCGTGGCTAGGCTTTGCCGGGCGATACACCGTGTCGACGATATCCCAGACCAAGGCGCAGAGCGGGCGATAAGGGTGGCTAGGCTTTGCCGGGCGATACATCCTGCTAGCTCGGTGCTTGAAGCTGCAAAGCGGGCGTTCGGAGTGGCTAGGCTTCGGCTGGGCGGTACACTCTGCTAGCTTTGTAGTAAGGTCGCGAAGTGGGCGTTCGGGGTGGCTAGGCTTCGGCTGGGCGATACACCCTGCTAGCTTCGCTAGCTAGACAACCAAGCGATCGGTGAGAAAGGAGTGCAGCCGCACCCAGGAGGAGCAGGACGCAGCGGAAATTGTATCACAAATATCCGATTGAATTGCAATAAACACCTGAAGATTAACTTAACCCAAAGCGTTCTCTCTGGGCGGGCATTCACGTATAATATAAATTTGGTGGGACGAGCACACTATCTCGACTGAGCTAGCCGCACATAATCGTTGCGAGCTAAACCAAAGAAATCAGCTCGTTACAAGGGGGTATGCCAGTTATGACTCCAAGTGCTGCAGTGGGGCATGTTCGGATGGCTCCAGTAATGCCTTTGCAGACCAGCCTTTGTATTTTGGTAAGTGCTGCTGCAGCTGTCTTCTGGGTAGTTTTCGTCCACCAAGCAAGAGATGTATAGGTTAGAATCGGTTTTACCACAGTGTTAAAAGACCAGTAGATCATTTTGGGACCTAGGCCCCGTGTTCTACCGAAAAGCCTATTACTAGCGAAATATGCTCGGGTGGCTTTATTTATTGTCTTTTCGAGGTGTGAATTCCAGTTGAGCTTGGAGTCAAGTATAACTCCTAGGTAGTTGGCTTCAACCGAAAAATCAATGGTGGATCCATTTAGGGATGGTCTAGTTAGAGATAAAGACCTTTTCCTGGTAAATGGAACTAGAACAGTTTTAGACGGGTTTATGGACGGTCCTTTGTCCTGACACCATCTGCTGACTATATTTAGGGCTTGCTGCATGCGATCCGAGATGGTTTGCTCATGCCAGCCCACTATATAGATGACTAGGTCATCAGCGTAGCCTTGAGTGGGGAATCCTACGTTGTTGAGCTCATACAGTAGCTCGTCAATGATCAGAGTCCACAAGAGAGGAGAGAGTACTCCCCCTTGGGGGCACCCCCTTGTGGCTGTGATTGAGGTCATGGTTTCTCCTAGGTCTACAGTTATGATTCTGGATTTGAGCATTTCCAGAATCCACCTAATAATGTGTGTGGAGCCATTTTTACGTACAAGAGAGGCACGGATAGCCTCATATGACGTGTTGTCAAAAGCTCCTGAGATGTTTATAAAGGCACCTAGTGCTATTTGTTGAGCGCCAATGGCCTTTTCAATGGTTGTTGTAAGGCAGTGAATGGCAGTCTCAGTTGACTTACCAGCTTGGTACGCATATTGGTACTTATGTAGGGGAAGGTGCTTGAGATTTACCCTGATGTGCTGGTCAATTATCTTCTCCATAGTTTTAAGTAAAAAGGAGCTAAGGCTTATCGGTCTATAGGACTTAGGCAATTGGGAATCTTTCTTCTCTACCTTTGGAATAAACACAACTTTTACCTTAGCCCATTTGATTGGTATGTATCCAATCACGAGACTATCTCGGAATAGACGGACCAGCAGGAGTGCAAGTTGGTGCAGTCCCCGCTGCAACAGGCATGGAAAAATTGCATCTGGTCCTGGAGATTTGTATGGACTAAAACTTTGTATAGCCCATTGTATGCTATTTTGATGAAACAAACTATAGGGCATGCTTCCAACACGGTCTGATTGATAGGGGGTTCCCTTCCATCAGTCCTGTAGGAGTCTGCCACCATAGCCACGCGCAGGTGTGGGCACTCTCCAGTCCCAGAGAGGTAGGTTGGTGCCTCACTCTCTGAACTGGGTTGCTCCACGGCCACGCACCCCGGAAAATGAGTAGTCAGGAGTAGGCTACTCGTTTCCGTAGGGTTGTTTGTGTGTGTTCCATCTGGCTTTTTCAGTGTACAGATGCCGTTTGAGTGGTCTTTTGAGAGGGCTTTTTGTAGCCTGACAGCTTCCGGGAGAGTTGAAATCTGCCCGCAGTGTTGGCACCACGTAGCCCGTTTTGGCCTTCTCAGCTCTTTGTTGTAGAGCGTTAAAGCACACTTATAGGAATCCCATGTGGCCTTCCCATTCTTTGCTTTATTGAAGAGCTTACGCGCAGCCTTTTTAAGATCGTCAAGGCTCTTGTTCCACCAGGGAACAGTCCTTCTGATCTTACGAACTTTTTGTTCGCAGCTAGCGCGATATGCCGATTCAATGTATGTGTGAAGCACAGTAGCTTCACGCTCTAACTCGCCTATTGATAATATCGGACGGGTGGAGCAGTCTCTGGATTGCTCAAGTTCAAAACAGAAAAGATACCAGTTTGTGTTTTTGGGATTTCTAGTAACAAGGCTACATTGCACGGCACATCCTATATCAAATCGGATGTGCTGGTGATCAGACATGGTGATCTCACTCGCAACGCCTTGTTCCGCGCGTAACACGCCCATATAGGGGAGGGCGCAGGATCTTCCGCGTCGATGCGGGCTTTTGGGCAACTGTGGTGCCACCAGCCTCGTTGCCGCCGGATTCCTTTGTTTTGCCATCAGTGGCATTCTTTGGCGCCGGATCAGTCTTGTCCGACAAGACGGCCTTGGAGCAGGTGGGCTTCTCCGCTGCGAGAGCAGGAGCCACCGCCTGTGCCTTCGGCTGCGCGCTGGCCTTTGGCTTAAGAGTAGCCATGCCCCACGCAAAGTGCAGCTGGTACGCCAGCGACTTCATCTTCTCGGCAGATACTGGGTCCAGCGCAATTGTGATGACGGCCATGTTCTGCCGCATCTCTCGGTGGAAGACTCGCCAGTCTCCCACGCGCAGGCCGCTGTTCTGCCCCTCGACGAGCTTCAGGATCTCGTCCGTCTTCATGTCCGCATTTAGAAGCGGAAAGTAGCCGATGAAGACAGCGGCACGTGGAGCCTCCGCTTCAGGGACCACCTTGATGTGGGCGTCCTTCCACAGCCGGAGCTTTGGTACCTCTGTACTTAGCCACGCAGCTGTCTCCGCAATGCCACATGTGACCGCCATCCATCCAGGGCGGAATGTGCAGCCAGAGAACAGCGGCTTCACAGAGCCGTGCCACAGCTCCATCACCCTCGATAGGATCGCGGACTGAACGCGGTGGAGCTGTTCCGTGGTGAGGAGGCATTCAGGGTAGTTGGCCGGGAGTATTGCCATCTTCATGGAGCTGGCAACATCCCTGTAAGAGGCCATGACACCGACTTTGGATGACTGCTCTTGTGCTGCCTGCCCAACCGCTGCTGCGGTTGTGGAGGCTACTGGAGCCTCCGTGGCCGGCAATACAATTGCAGGATCACCCTTCGTCAGGGCACTAGGTGCCGCGGTTTTAAACATGGCCCTCTTAGTCGGCGCCTCTTCTGGGGTCGTGTTGGCCGATCTACCTCGTTTATTGGCTGTAGCGCCACTCCTGCTGGGCACAGCCCTTGGAGGGTCCATAGGCTTCTGTGCGAGCCTTTTGGCCTCCTCCATGGGTATGCCGTTCGCAAGGTGTCTGCGCAGCCTCTTCCTTGCGGCGCCCGATAACGCGTTAAAAGACACACACACCGTTAAATGACACACTAACGTAGTGCCATTCGTCACAGTGGCACGGTACGGTAACACCGGTGATTACGGGTTTTTTCGAGTTGTCCTCTCTAGATCCGCCATATTTAGTCTAGAGCAGGGGCACCTCGAGCAGGATGTGGTTCTTCACCACGTATGGTCGGTCTGCAGTAGTCGGCATGTGACTACCAACTCCTACTGGCTGAGTCAGCTTGGCGCGGCGACAGGCACACACGCTTCGCTGCCCAACCTTAGCCCCCTAATTAATTATTTACCAAATGTAATTTGAATATTTCTAATAGCAGGAGACTTCACTCGAGAGCTCCGGAATGGGGTATGGCATCAATTAACTCTCGAGGCCGAGAGAGCTCAGGAATGGGGTATGGCATCAATTAACTCTCGAGGCCGTAGAGTCCTAAACCTGGCTGCTAGAATAGGAATGACAACAGCAATTGTAGGTGCAATACCGACATTTAATCGAGTAGGGAACGTGGGCACAATCCCCGACATAACCCTAGTGACAGAGAACAGCGATAGCTAAAACGGAAGTGACCATGGCTACATAACGTTTGACATAGCAGAAAACGGAGTGACTACAATAGCACCAACGAGAAAAGGATGGAACGTTAACCGACTGGACAAGGCAAGGCTGATACAAGAAATTGACGCAAGACAAAACCGACAGAGAGGCGGTAACATAGTAAGCAACAACATGGCAACCATAAAACAGGCCTGCAACGCTGCAATGCCAAGATTGGGCAACCCTCGAAGACAAGGATAAGAAGCATATTGGTGGACAGAAGAGATAAAAGCCCTTAGAAAAGCCTGTATCAAAAACAGACGCCGCCTTACGAGGGCTAGGCGGAGAGGGGATTTCACAGAGCAGGAGAGCCAATTTAAGAAATCTAAGAAGGACTTAAATACTGCTATCCCAAAAACAAAACGGAGAAATGGAAAAGCCTCTGCAACGACGTCAATAATGACCCATGGGGGTGGGGGTATAAAATCGTGATGAAGAAGCTGAGAACAAGAAGTGCAACACCGGAACTGGAGGAAGTCAAAACACTATTCCCCGCCCACACAAATAGCATAGCAAGACCTACGACACCAATAGCCGAAGAACAGATAGAGCCCTTCACAGTGGACGAGCTACTGGAAGCGGCAAAAACTCTAAAAAGGAAGAAGGCGCCGGGGCCCGACAACATTCCAGCAGAAGTCCTCAAAGTGATCGCCGAGAACAGACCCCAAGTCCTGCTGGATATGTATAACGCGTGCATTACCAGCGGGAAATTTCCAGACACCTGGAAGGTGCAACGGTTGGTTCTGATAAGCAAAGGCAAGGGAGATCCCCTAACACCATCAGCTTATCGACCACTATGCATGCTTAACACAACCGGGAAGCTACTAGAGAAAATGATCAAGTCACGATTATCAGCAGCGATCGAAAGAGGTGGAGGAATCTCCCCGAGGCAGTATGGTTTCAGACCTGGCAGATCGACCATTGGAGCAATCCAAGAAGTCGTTAACCAAGCGCTTAGCAGCCAACAAGGCAACCCCTTCTCAAGACCGGTAGTACTACTAGCAACTCTGGACGTTAAAAACGCATTCAACAGCGTTAAATGGGACAACATAATTGATGCTCTGCAAAGACGATTCCAAATCTCAGGTTATCTGATGCGGATAATACAGAACTACCTTGACAACCGACGACTATTCTATCAAACAAAAGCAGGAGAGAAATGTATGCAGATAACTTCAGGAGCTGCACAAGGATCTATACTTGGACCAGAGCTATGGAACATCAGCTACGACGAAATTTTCCACCTAGACATGCCTGAGGACACGACAATCGTGGGGTACGCAGACGACATAGTCGCTGTCATTACAGCTCGAAATACCGAGTACGCACAGCGCACGCTGACGCAGGTAATGATACGTGTAAAAAGCTGGCTAAACTTACACGATCTGAAACTGGCCGATGAAAAACCGAGCTACTGTTAGCTACCAGAAAAAGGATCCCTCTAGAAATAGACATAAGAGTAGGGGAAAAATTAATAAGAACGCAGAGGGCTATTAAGTACTTAGGACTCGGATTGGACTCTAAGTTGACATTCAGCGCACACATACAAGAAACGAGGAAGCGAGCGATCGAGACTACAAAGGCGCTAAGCAGACTCATGGCAAACGTGGGCGGCCCCCTACAATCAAGACGGAAACTCTAAATGGAGATAAACCACACAATCATGCTGTATGGCTGTGAGGTCTGGCCAGGAACCCTTGAGACAGCCTGCAGGTCAAAACCTCTACTTGAGGTGCAAAGAACCATGGCTCTTCGAATCGCGAGCGCATACCGAACGGTTTCCGGCCCTGCCCCCCTAGTAATCGCAGGCGCGATACCAATCGACTTACTTGCTAAAGCGCGAAAACGGATCTATGAGAGGCGACAGACAGGAGAGACGACGTGAGCGTTAATCGAGCGCACCAGAGAAGAAACCATCCAACAATGGCAGAAAGGATGGGCAGCTGAAGAAAGAGGAAGATGGACAGCTAGGCTGCTGCCAAACCTGGTAGCATGGTCTACAAGGAAACACGGAGACGTGGACTACTACGTTACCCAGATGCGGACTGGCCAAGGCTACTTTGCCGCCTTTCTATACTCGATAGGGAATAGAAATGACGACAGATGTATATACGGAGATGCGGAGATCGACAGTGCTGAACACACCATCTTCCAATGCAAAAAATTCGGACCGGCGCGCATTTGCCTGGAAGAAGTTGTTGGGACAATAACCCCGGAAAACATCATCAGGAAGATGATAGACATCAAAGAAGCGTGGAAACTCATCGCAGGATTCGTTGAGAGCATCCTCAGAGCGAAGAAGCCTGATCTGGATGAGACAGCTGAGTGATCTTGACGCAGAAAGAAGATGACAGCGCATAGCGCTTAACTGGCGCCACCTCGAATTAATGCGAAAGCTTTTCCGAGGGGGAAACACGGCCAACGAAGAGGGGGGGTTTAGTGTGTGCAAGCCCCACATACCTTGCTTTGCGACGTCAAACAAGAGATGCGTTAGGCATTCCCCCTCCTCAACCAAAAAAGAAAAATATATATATATATATTTCTTAATTGAATCCAATTGAGTCTTGCTTCAGCTTTCTGCAGGGCCCATACACCTAGAGGCAAAAAAAGAAAAAAAAAAGCACGATTTCAGAAATTTTATGGGCGTGCAGCCGTGGTATAAAATACACATCCCTGGTAACCGCTTAGGTGTTAAAGGAATGTAATTTATTACTGTTTTGACTGATATGGCTCTTGTTTTAAGGCAAATAGTGAAATACTTGACCAACAAGGTCTGATACCAAAAATACAAATAAACTATAAATTTAAATAAGCAGGTAGGTTAGATTTAACAATTGTATGCGCACGAATTAAATAGATTTAGACGAGGTTATTAAAAACAAGAAAGAAAGCTAACTTCGGTAAACCGAAGTTGCTATACCCTTGCAGTCTGCAATTGGATCATTGAAAATCGAACCATTTTAGTAAAGTTGAAAAAATATCGAATTTTGTACATTTTACATTTTACATGTAGAATTTTACATTTTCATATAAATCGACCGATCGCTTCTATGGCAGCTATATGATATAGTTGTCCGATCTAAATGAAATTAAAACCATAATACTAGAACCATAGAAAACTGCTATATCTCAAAATTTATAGAAATACTTTGAAAAACAGAGAAGTTAAAATTTTGTTTACCTTAATTTTGGCATCATTTCTATGGCAGCTATAAGATATAGTAGTCCGATTTCGGCCGTTCCGACATATATACTGCGTGCTGAAGAAATAAGACTATGGTGTCTTATCAGCCCGATAGCTCAAAATCTGAGAGACTAGTTCGCGTAGAAACCGACAGACAGACGGACATGGCTAGATCGACTCAGCTGGTGATGCTGATCAAGAATATATATACTTTATGGGGTCGGAGATGCCTCCTTCACTGCGTTGCAAATATCACGGCAAAATTATAATACCCTCTGCAAGGGTATAAATATAATATCGACGGACACGACGTTTGGTTTTCAGTGGCAAGTATCAACTGATTTGTCTTTATTCAAATTGTCTTTTGTAAAGGTTTTACATCGATTGCCCATTGTGTGTTACAATGGTTTGTGTTGGTGTATTTAGTTGGAATTCATTACGCTGATCTAAACTTATTCTACCTGAATATGTTTTAGTTGCGAAACCTATTCTGATTTATACTTATTCTACCGGCATGTGTTCCAGTTACGAAACCGGAAGCATACGAGAGTTTATTAACTCTAATCGCGAATTTGTTTATTAAAGAGTTCAATTTAGGTTTGGGTTGCGAAATCGGATGTTTACATGAGTCTTGTTCCGAAATCGTTTATTGGCTTTTATAGAGTCCAATAACTGTTGAACTTTCTGTCTCATTGGGTTTATTTGGATGATGGTGTTCTGTTCTGGGGACGAACATAACTCACGTGCACATGTACGGAAGGTAAACAGGCCAAGTCAATTACATGACTTACTTATGATCGCCGCAGGTATATTATTATATGAACACGTACCTAATATAAAAATTCCATAACTCGACCTAAATACGGTAGAACGTAATTTTTTACGTATATTTAAAAGAACGAAAAATGTCTTCAATCTATGTCTCAGTACCCTTTGTTTGATGTACGTATGCATGTATGAATTTGTACCATATGACATAATAATACATACATACATACATTAAATGAAAGGTACTGAGAGGTAGACTGAAGATATCTTTCGATCTTTCAAATATACCGACCCGTTTAAAAGTTATAGCAATTAGATTTTTATTTACAATTTTAAGTTAAAAAATTTTTATTTATAAAATGTTTATTCTAAGAATTAAAAAAAAAAAAAAATTGCTAATAAGAGTTATGATTAAACTTTTATATAAAAATTGAAAAACAAGAATTATTTTTAGATTTTTATTAAAAATCGAAAATAACAGTTTAAAAAGATTTTAAAAATACAAATTGCATATAAAACTTTATTCTATTTCTGAAATATAAAATAAGGTATACATAATTTTAATATCGTCGCACTCATTTTTTTGGGTCCAGTATTTATTTATCTCATAACTGTTATTCGCGATCCCTGGACAAGTGTTTAGCATTCACTTTGAAAAAATGCTGACTTATTCAAAATCTTGCGCTCACTCCAGATACCGGGACGGGCTTATTGAGGATACCAAACTAAATACATTGGCGGAGGACTTTAAAGAATAAAGGCCAGTATTCCCACGCCACGCGCACAAACGCACTCCTTGTTAGTTATGGTTGCGAAGAAGCGTTGGGCTTGTTTATAGACTTAGATCTTTCTAAGGAAAATTATGAGATACAACGGTCTTCTTTATTGCGACACGTAGCTGACATTTTACCTGGAAACAAGGTCAATGCGACAGCCAAAAAGAATGCAGTACCATTGCACAGTGGTCGCTGCCGTAGACAATAAATACAAAAATTGATCTTGTGTTATTCCAGCAAAAATCACTTTTTCGATCAGCTGATTGTCTAAACTTATTGAAACAATACCGTTTGTTTGGCATTTCTAACGGGACTTTCTCAAAATAGAACGAAAAGAGCGAAAACGTGTTTACGTATTTGCAATTTGTCAGCAGTGCAGTGCAACACACCATATTTAAAAACGTATAATAACTTATAATGAATATTGTTCATAACGGCGTATAATTTATTTATACAAATAAATATATAAATAACCTGTGCTGTGTCTTGTGTATATATTTTTTAAAGAAGTGCGTCTTTTTATGTTCGTATTTGTTATGCATTACAAAGTTTAGGTAAAGTATTAAGAGTTTTCCCCGTTTGCCCTCCAATGAAGTACACATCCTATTATTTATTAATATTTCATGATTATTAAAATATTAACTTCAGCTGCGGCAACCTGCAGCTGCACGTGTGGCATTGCAAAATGCAACCTAACCTCATTTATTTTCCAGCTGCTCTATCTAGGAGGGGCACTTTTTTTTCGTTGTGTCTGTTATATAGTTGATGCCGTTGTAATTTATTGTTGTATATGTTCAGTCTCAGCAATATGTATATGCAATAACATAAAGGTAGCAATTATAAGGTCAAGCTCATACGCATCCAGTTCCACATAGATCATCATACACAGTTACCCACACTTCTCTTTACACATAATTTCGTTGACATAAGCATAGTCTTTATACTTTGTTTAGCTATAAATACAGTTTCCCCAATAAAACCAGTAATTGTTTTGACCACAACGCGAGCTTTTCTCATTTGGCTGCAATCAACAGAGGCTGTCGCTGAGTCTTCAGACCCTCATGTCCAACTGGTTCATGTTCTAGTTGCGGCGACACAAGGCAGTTAGTTTATGTACTGTTTGCCAGGCACCTATGCCCACATTAACATTTGGTGACCCCGACGGTCTAGGAAACATCCTAGATCTTTGAAGGATTTTAATCATCCTTTGGCTAAGAACTCAGATTTCTAGCCGTTCCTAATCAAGGAAATATCCGAACTTTAAAGGATTTCAATCATCCTTTGGTCCCAATCTCAAAGTTGTCAATCAGGCGACACTTTGAAGTATATTAATATCCTTTTGGCTTAGAACTCAGATTTCTAGCCGTTGATCACATTCAGTGATAAACGAATAAAGCGAATAAAACACTCCCAACGGGTCAGAAGTGAAGTAACACTATAATGGCTAATACAATGGAAGAGCAAGCAGATCTCGTAGTATATCCGCAACTACAAAAAGGATTCAGCGGAGAGAGAATTGAAACCCACGTGTTACCGCCATCGAGGACGCGTGGAATCGGTTGCGACGACCCATCTCAATACTCCTGAAAATTATAGAACCACTTAGTATACCAAGTTCTACGATGGCTGTCGTGACAAATACGAAAAAACAGAGCGAGCATGTTCGACAATATGGAACAATCGACAAGCCACGCTGATGCAAATCTAGAAGCGGGAGGTATACATCAACCCATGATAGCATCTGACAAACTCAGATCGGCATGTTGCCGACATAGGGCGATATCCGAGTCTATCAAACGCGCTCTGAATGAGTTTTCGAGACTGGAAAGACCATTACAACTGATTTGATAAAATCACTATGGTCTCAGACGCAAGAAATTTACCCAAATAAGGGAGTATATGATATGCGGTCCTTCCTAAAACTGATCAAGAAAATTCAAGCGGTCTTTAGGGGCAAAAAAGAGTACATCGAGCAACGAAGATGTGCACTTGCCCAGAGTCAGCATCCCAAAATTCGATGGAGATTTGCTCAAATGGGCTCAATTTTTCGTAACCGGAGAGGCAGAAAGGTTGATAAGGCATATCGATCTTAAAAATAAAAATTACTTGAACGCATGGGGTATATTGGTTGACGCTTACAACAATCCCCGACACGTAGCATACACGATTCTCAATCGTCTCCTGCAACAACGCACAAGTAATGACGATCCGAAGTCATTAAAAGAATTATACATTACAACAATCGAGTCCCTGGCATCCATAAAGGGACTTGGCATCGATGTATCTAGCTGGATACAATATTGATTGCTATCATCAAGTAAAAATTAGATTTTGCAACTAGAGCCCTATACGATCAGTCGTTAGATGGGTCTCGAGAGCTACAAAGTCTGGACACAATTGTCAGCTTCCTGGCTTAACGAATTCGTGTGCTGGAGACAGGAAAAAGAGGCCAACAGGCAAGAAGGGAGCAAAAATAACCTACATGTACATCTGCCAGCGCTGGAAAGGTATCAAACTGTCAGTTTTGCAAAAGGTAACATTCTTGACATGTTTATAGATGCGATGACTTCCGCAAGCACCCAGTATCCGAACGACTCAATTGGGTGCAAAAACAACACAAGGCACGTGTTTTAAATGTGACAACCACAAGTAATAAATCTTTGAATGATATATTACATGCTAGACCCACTGTCCAGAGCGAGCTGTTTGCAATCTTGCTATGCTTCGCACTCACAAATACGTGTTCACAGCAGACATAGAGAAAATGTATCGGCAAGTGTGGATACACCCTGATGATCAGTTTCATCAATTAATCGTCTGGAGAAATAATCCATCTGACGACTAGCAAATTAGCGGAACATAACATCTGGCTATATGGACCGCTCTTTTTACACGGGTCCTGTGACAAGTAGGCCAAGATACCAACCATCATTCCCAGCGGGGAATGGGGAACGGCGGTCAAAACAAGTGAGGTCAACCTGTCAAGATCAGATTGGAGAATAAATCTACAATTGCAACCATGGCAACTCCTTTCATAAGCTGCAACGTATTGTAGCATATATGATGTGATTCTGTAACAAAAGGAACAGATCCACTACAAATACACTATGTGTCGGTGAGTTGACTCGTGCAAGGATTATCATTTTTCGCACCATTCAGCAGATTGATTTCGTTGTTGAATACAAACAGCTTCTTAACCATAAGACCGTGGACAAAAAGAGCTCAATCATCGCCCTATCTCCTATACTTGGAAAGGATGGACTTATCAGAGTCGGAGGAAGATTAGAAGAATCCCAACTTCCATATGACTCGAAGCACCAAATCCTGCTTCCTTACAATGATACGATTGTGAGGATGCTATTGCGAGAGATGTATGAAGAGAACATGCATTGTGGAGCGCAATCACTACGAGCCATTGCCAGACAGCAATACTGGATTGTCAATGATAAAACAATGGCAAGAAGCATTATACACTGCTGTGTCAAATGTACGAGGGCACGACCAAAACTAATGCAATAAATTATGGGCAACCTTCCAGCGGACCGAGTAACACAGGCACGGCCATTCTTCAACTCCTCAATTCACGGGCACTTACCCCAATGTCATCAGACCCGACTGATACATCAGCCCTTACTCCAGGGCACTTTCTGATTGGTGAGCCATTGACAGCTCCTCCCGATGTGAACCTAGCCTCCACCCGGAAAAACATTGGTGAAGAGATGGGAACTAGTATCCAGATTAAAGCAAGCATTCTGGAATCAGTGTCGCAGAATGTTGAAGAAGGACTACTAGTTTTCGTAAAGGAAGACAACGTGCCGGTTATGAGTTAGCCAATGGGAAGGATAGTAAACACTTATCCTGGCAAGGACAACCACGTCCGAGTAGTAGTAGTACTGCCTCTGACGTATTCAAACGTGCAGATACTCGGCTTGCTCCGCTTCTGAAAGAAGAGGCCACAAAACGTCCTCGCAGCTCCATCGAAGAAACAACGACGTTCTCCCACTAGCAATGGGACAACCAATTACTGTGACTCAGTTAACAAATCAACGCGGAATATTCTACGAACGAATCGGTACTTCCAGAATGGCAGTTTCAGAATGGACCATTATTGTGTACTACGATTTGAAACCATTATGAACCGATATGAGAATATTATCCAACGGGATTACTGAACTCAAAAATAAGTGTTCAGAGCTACGAAACGCAAATGCCTGTAACTCTATATTTGAGCATTTTGGACATTTATATGGCGAGTTACAAGCAGGAAATTATCTGATTAACCAATCCCGACAGCGCAGATCACCACTTGATATAGTTGGAAACGTGGCGCACTAATTATTTGGCGTGCTTAATCCCAATTATGCTGAAGTAATGTCTAAGTAATGTCATAAACGAAGTCATATCCAACGACGATGTGCTGATGATGCTGCTCAAGAATCAAACGTCTGTTCTTGATTCTACTTTAAATGTAGTGAGAAAGAGCAATTCAGCCAACAACAAACAAATCAGAAAGCTAAAACAACAACTAGCAACGATCATACAAAAGAGAGCGGCAAATACGAAGGCGACTATCTACAGCAAGCATTTATGATCCTAACAGCCCAGCTAACTCTGTTGACGACGGGGATGCAGCGGATGCAAATTGAGATAGCTAGCGTCCTTACTGATGTTCGCCACCGAACCATAAGTCCCATGCTAGTATCTCCTCAGCAACTGAGAGATCAACTGGATGAAATTCGGGATCATCTTTTGCCAGATCAAATGTTATCGGTATCACCAGAAAATGCTATCCAGCTCTACCGAATCGTGCACGCTGAAGGCCACCGATCAACATGATCTTCAAGATTACACTACCTCTGGTATCCACTGCGTAGCAGGAAGTCTTCAGCATCCCGGCGTGAAAGGGAGGAAGCTGGCATAGATTTTACATCAAGACACATTTCATAGCCGCCATAGAGCTCGATTCATGGGATTGACTGAAGACGAGTTTGAGTTATGCCTAAAAGTGCCAAACGAGGAGCACATATGCCTCAATCATCATGCTACGTTAAGCGCGGAGAATCAGTGTGAATATCAATTATTTAACAAGACTGAAACACTATGTGAGATTGTTCAATCAAAATCCAATCTGATTTGGACAAAAACGCGTCAGCGGAACAGATGGATGTTTGCGACACACAGTCCCATAGAGCATCAAGCATTGTGCAAGGGAACACCGTCCACAGTACACCTTGAAGAAACGGGGTTACTATCCCTCTCCCCAGGCCGCACCGCGCGCAACTCACAAAATTCGTGTTAGCACATTCAGCACTACGATCAGCGAAACGAAATCAACATACTTTCTCTTCGGCAATATCACCAATTTTGGCATAGAAGAAACATCAGAGCCAGCTCAAGAAACTACAACCCGAGTATCCGAATTAGATGAATTAGATGTCCTACAACAAAGGCTAGCTAAACTTAAGGATACAACATGGAAAAATCAATTTAGCACTGATCAGCATCATCAAGTAGCTGCTTATGTGGACTTAGCAATATCAATTATAGTGATCATTGCATATATTCTACGACGGCAATACAGCAAATGGAACCTGCCCCACGCCGTTTTGCGTTTAACGTTAGCGATGGTTAAACACCTGTTCAACGGCCGGGAGAATGTTCAGTCTCAGCAATATAAGGTCAAGCGCATGTGCATATTCTGCTAGCATGAAGAAGTCGAATTGGGCAACGTTTCCAGTTCCGCATAGACCATCTTACACAGTAACCCACATTTCTTATTACACATAATTTCGTTGACATAAGCATATACTTTGTTTAGCTATAAATACCGTTAAGTTTCCTCAATAAAATCAGTAATTGTTTTGACCACAACGCGAGCTTTACTTATTTGGCAGCAATCAACAGAGGCTGTCGCTGAGTCTTCAGACCCTCATGTGCACCATCTATAGTCCAACTGGTTCATGTTCTAGTTGCGGCGGCCAGGCACCTATGTCCACATAAACAGTATTTTCGATATTTGTTTTGTGTTTAATGTTCTTTGCATTTTTTTTTTCGTTTTATTATTTAAATAGTTTTTCAGGTACCCATAATCCAAGCGAGAATTCTCGAAAATATGTTTTTAACATTTAGCTTAAAGACTGCGGTTGCGAAAAAATTTGAAAATGTGAATAATTCCCCTTATTAAGGACATACAAAATTAGGAACATTAGCCGGATTTGGAAGAATTGCTAAATCGAAAAAAGTTAATTTGTAAAAATTTTGAAAATATTCTGATTGGCTTGAGTTCATGAAAATTATAATTCTAAAATGCTGTTTGCAACTTAAAGCATCTAATTTACATCGTGGATGTCCAAAAATGGATTTCACTGAGGTTTTAAATAGGACGAAACTTCTGTTTGTTATCTGAGGGGGTGTGCGTGGAGGTGGAAATAAGCAATCACACCCACATATGTATGTATTAAATATCTAGGGTTTAAAAAAATTGCAGTAAAAATAGCAGGCTGAATTTGTGAAATTACTGAATTTATGACAGCTTTCTCAAGTAAGGCAATCGTTCCTATGGAAGCGACAAGATGTAGTAGTACGATCGGGTCAATTTTCTTACTATATATTTACAATATTTTTAAGGATTTTTGGTGAAAGTTTCATAGCGATAGCACATCTAGAAGTATTTATGGCCGCGGCTCCATACAAGCCCGACCACTGTGCATTGCAGGTATCCGAAGTTTTAGTAAAAGCGAATGTTCAAGATCTTATGGACCTTGCAGTGAAAGGATTTATGGAGAGTCTTTCTGAAAATGAGTTCGAAATTCTTCCTTAATCAGTAAGTGGGCCCCCGATGGATCATCTGGACAAAGCATGTATAATACATATATACAGTATCTAACGGGCATATGTTTATGGCATCTATAGTTTCTATATAACTTAAATCTGATATTTCAGTCTACTGGAAAAATCTACGGCCATCATCAGGGCAGTATTGTCACCCAAAACTTTTTCAGTTTGCAAAAGAATCATCGTAACTCGTAAAGACTGCGGTAAACGACATTAGGGAACAAATTTTGAATATAAAGCCCTCAGCTGTGGAAATTAGAGAAGGAAAACATAAACTATGTAATTACGTATTCCACCTGACCATGGTTGACGGAAAAGTCAACAAGCCTTGCCCGGTTTATCAAAATATCTTCGGAAATTTCAACTATTCTCAAAACGAGGAGAGCAATTTTGAATTTGGGATTTCCCCATTGCACGCAAGGATAAGGTGTATGGAGTTTTTCTTAAAATTGGCGTGTACCCTTTCAAAAGGGAAGGAAAACTTTGATGAAAATATTCCAAATGAGATGAAGATAAAGGTGAGGAAAACTCGGATACAGAAAGCGTTTTTGAAAGAAATTGGACCACGATTGGAGTTTGAAAACGAGGAGGTAGTAACTCGAATCACTGGAATTAGCAATGATCTTACTAAAAGATTGGGGACGATCTTGAATGTTTTAAACTGCAAAGAAAATCTAAATTCTGCAAAATATGGAGAATAGGCTTCGAAAACAAAAGCACTTTTGACGGAAATGTATCCACAAAAGCAATTCACACCAACAGTTCATAAAATATTGGCGCATGGCAATGATATAATTGAATACCATTCTTTACCGAATGGAGAGCGTTCAGAAGAAGCACAGAAGTGCTTGATCACACTTTATAAAATATCCACATGCTCCAATACGTTCAAAGGTTCAAGTTTCAGGAAAAATGAGGACCTTTTTAACATTTAGGCTGCATCTTCCGATCCACTAATTTCATCTATACGGCATGTGAAAAAACGAAAACAACTTAAATCCAAAGAATATACATTAGAAATAATAAATTTATTAGATATACCTTCTCTTTCGAATTGTGAACAATTATCTATCAATTGCCATTTAAATTTCGCATTTGCCTTACAAGGCTCAAAAGTTATTAGTTTTGCAACGAAAAAACTCAAAACTTAAGAAACAGCCGAGGAGCCGAGGAGCCGAGGAGAGCAAGTAACCGCCGACATCGAAAAGAGCGAACAAAGGGCTTCAACAGTCATGCAACATTCTCATTCATTAATGTTAGGTGTCAGTTTATTCAAATAAATAAGAAATAAACTGTGAATATTCGTTATGAAAGCGAGACAGCACTTTATTACGCTTAAATCGTAGCTATAATTAACTTCCAATAGACTTCACATAATTTTAAACTTTATACGAAATAGTCTTAAAACTGTAGCTACCAATTTATATAAAGCTATATTAAATGCCGTTTAATGCCGCAAACTGACCTCAGATTCATTTTCAGCGGGTCAACATACTTAAGGATAAGTTTTTCTCATACTCGCCCCCATATATCAATATATCAAGTATGTCAAGTATATTATAACAATTAAAATGATTTAAATAAAAATTGTGACTCTTTTTCATTTAAGCAATATTTTTAAATATTTTACCCTTTGTATTTATAATTTTAGTATTTTACTTGGATTATGGTTGTTTACTTTTCCGGAAAGTCCCAAGTTTTGGCTAGAGCATGGAGAAGTGGAGAAAGCTATAAACGTTCTAGCTCATATTTATGCAACAAATACAGGAAACAAAACAACTGACTATCCCGTAAGAAAATATTCGATCTATATAATATTTTAATTAAGCATTGCTAAGAACTTATTACACGCTGAAAATTTATTTTAAACCCTTAAAAGTTTACAAATATTTTTATATTTTTTATGTATGAACGTTGATCCACCACGGTCAGTACAGTCAAATGGTCCTTCGAAACCAAGTACGTGCTTGTTACACCACTACTAGTAGACTAGTGTACTAGTACTAGACTCCTAGTGCGCAGCTCGATTGCTTGCCTGCACGTACACCAAATAAATTAAGATTTATGTTTTTAGTTAGAGAGCTATCTATTTTATAAAGGTTAGGTGTTAATAGGCGCGAATGCAAGCAATATAGGTAAAATAGTGCGATGAAACTAGTCTACACCATATAGACTACTAGCGCGCAGTTCGATTGGTTGCTTGCATGCGTACTAAGTGGAGTGAGATCAATGGTTTCAGTTTAGAAAGGCTATCTAAAAATATGGTTATTTTTTATAAATCGTTATAATTTGCACATAGAAATCTAAAGGGCTAATGCAATTCATACGAGGTTCTACAGTGGTGCAAAAGTAAAGGTAAGTAAGATTTGTGGTTCTACACTTGGAAGTTTCGATGACATAATACATCGGTATTTTTCACTGATCACGCATCAGGTTATACATAAAGACGATGAATAGCATCGTTCAACGGATTGCTAGGGAAGGTAGGTTAATTAGGAGAAGTCTACTAGAGTAAGAGGGCAACCTTAGGTTTGCATTCCAGTTTAAACCACGAAAAGTAAAATGTTCTTTTGAACTGACTCAATGCGATTGTTGTGGACGTCCCACTGATGACTTTAAACGTAATATCCATATTCTAAAATAGGACGAACTAAAGAAATGTACATATTCTTCGTGACGTATGGGTCGTCGAATTTCTTCGACCACCGTTTAAAAAATCCAAGCACACCTCTGGTTTTATTCACAATGCACGAAATATGATCAATAAACCCTAGTTAATTATATAGACGGACACCCAAATCGTTGACTGGAGTAATTATTTTCGAGGATCATCAGTTCAGCGTATAAGTCGCAAGCTTGGGTTTCAAACGAGTTAATGGTATCAGCTTGCATTGAAGTTTATTTATTTTTATTGCACAAAAGATCGTTTTTCTTTCTTGGCTACCAAGAAAAAGCCCATCCGCGATCTGTCCACCACTTTTAAGTGTTTTTTGTGAGCCAGACTCAAGGTATGTACTGGCTACGCCAATATTTCCCCGCAGAAACTAATAAATCAAAATTTATGAGCTGCTGGCACGTTGTGCTTATTTACGGTTCGCCTTGTCCAGCAGAGCTCCCCCGCGTGCTACGGCCAGCAGCATCCATTGTGGCCAGTGAAGTTCCGGCATCTGCATTTCTCCTTCGTTTAACGAAGCCCAAGCCAGAGCTGTGAAAATTGGCCAGCGGAGCACCCACATATCTACTGTGGCCAGCGGAGCACCCATCTGCCATTAGGAACAACAACAACAATTAGTAAAATACCTAATAGGGCAATTTAAAAATCCAAAACAACAAGTGAAAATCTGAGTAGGAATATTTTGAACTAGGAACAACAACAACAAGTTAAGACAAACCTAATCAGAAAACTTACAAATGTGAACAACAACAAACACAAGTAAAATCTAGGGAAACCTAAAATCTGAATACAAAAACAAGTAAAACATAATCGTGAACTTCCATATGTAAACAACAACCACAATTAAAACTTAATTGAGACCCTAAAATCTAGACAACAACAACATGTAAAAATCTAGGCATAGCCCCCAACAATGTGATCGACAACAACCACAAGTAGAGAACTATAAACGTTTTTGAGCATTTAATATGTAATTCTTAGATTTTTTGTTAAATTTTTTTTAAATACTTTTGCCAACCGGCATCCTACTGTTATCTTTGAATATATTATTATAACAAACAGAAATGGCAAGTGCGAAGAGAAGTGAGAGCTGTTGGCGTAATATTCTTAAATAATTTAATGTGATTGAAAAAAAAATAAAAAAGAAGTGAATAATGAAATAATCAAAGAAGAAGAGCAAATTAAAATATAAATAATAAATCTATATATACCCCCCAATATTATACCAGACACCATGTAACACTTGGAGAAAGATCTTTCGCCGAAGGAATTATAGACAACTGTAAGTCAAGATATACCCTTTCTTAATTTACCCTTGTTATTTTGCTTTGGTTTGCTTTTCCCGGATCTGAATGAATTAAAATATTAAAAAAATTTCATTAACTTAATTAAGACCTCGAAAAATTTGAATTAAATATGGATACTTAAAATCTGAATAAACTATGGATAAGTCAAATTAAATTCCATCAATTAAGTATCTATATTTACTGGTAATTAAAAATATTAGAACTCGTAACAATTAAAAATTTAACAATAGTGAAATTCAACAGTAATGACTAGCAGTAAATATAATAAATAATTAAAATCACCTAAAAATATATACACTGAGAACAAACAGCATGTTCTTTTCCAGCCACAGTCTGCTCATTTTCTCCTAACTATGGTTTAAATAAATGAAACACTTTGCCAATAGTAACATAATATAAAGTTAAAATAAAATCAATATTAGAAATATTAAATAAGTGCCTAGAAGCCCTAATGACGAAATTAATTCGTTACTTTGAACCTATCTTAATTAGCCCTTAAACAAAAGTTATAATGAAGTGCGATAAGTAATATATGCGTTTTAATTCAGGAATCACTGCAATCCGAAGTGAGGCAATGACGTAGTTGTTCGGCAACCAAAAAGGGATCGCCTATTATCCTTTAGATGTATTTGGCACTGGCGATCATTGGTAGGGTGGGGATATGGCCGCTCTACACCACCTGAGTTGGCTCATAAGGTTGCGCAGGACGCTACAATCTTCTCTCTCCCCTTTCTCCCCCGTTTCTTCCCCTTTTTTATTTTTATAGATTTATTTTCAGGATTAATGACTAACAGAATAACAGCACGTGATATTTTATTATTGTAAATAACCGCGAGCAATGAGCCTAGCAGACTTTTTATACCGGGAACCCCGCCCAACGGCCGACTCACTTGAGCCGGGAACAAGCACGTGCTCTGCGAAATAGGACTCCCGACCATCCGTTCGTTTCAACCAATATCCTTTTTGGATACGTTATATGCTACAATAATATTTGGAGCCCAACGTGGGGGCCGAAGAGCGATCTGACTGGTCCCATTCCAATAAAATAAACATGTGATTAAAACACCTAGGTCCCAAAAGTTAGTCTTTGGTTTTGTGTTTACTTTTAGTTTAAGCCTTATTACAATACCTTAGGACTTACTACATTGCGCTAGTCACCAGTTCTTGAAATCGGTCATTCACTGATAGTAATGGCAGCAAATTTCCAGCAGGAAATTTATTCAGATCGAATGTTTATATGCACCTTATTTGTATTTAACTGGAGTAGCAGATAAACGAATCATTCAAGAAATATACCTTTATTCTTTCTTTCCTACTCCCTATTATCTAAATTGAACCTGAATCAAATTCTAGGAGGGCAAAGATGTCTTATGGCCAAAACATTCTTAAGGATTGGATTTTATTCACCGAAGATGTGGTCAAGAGTACGTCACCTAATTATGTTCAGTGGTCAATTACTTTCTACTGTAGTCTTAATTAATTAAGATAGAAGAGAAACCAACTAGCTTGCCCATGGAAGAGAGCCATGATTCCTGGATGTTGTTTAAATAAGAGTTTTTATAAAATAACAAATTAATACTTTCTTTAATTTATGAAGTCAAACAATTGAATAAAATTATGCATTTTTATTAATTTAATATGGAGGGACATCGTACTAGAGATATTCAATGCTACCTTTCCCTAAAAGACATAGAATATCCCGCCCAGTTATTAGCCACCAATTGTAACCACACTTTTCATTGGGTCTGTTTTAACACTAAAATTGGAAACAGAGATATTTGCCCAGTGTGCAGATCGCGATTAGAAACATCGCGAATGACTTTAACGGTTGACACCGACTTAAATCAATCATCTCAGAGTTTACCCTCGGGCAGTATGCCAGCCCGACTTAGAAGTCACCCCAGGGATGGGGAGCCCATAAGTCACTGGAACATAAAGTTTTCAGGGAAGTGTACAATGAGTATAGATGGATTCTTACATCAGATGGAAACGCTTACCCGGAAACGCTAGATGGAAATCTTGAGCTTTTGACGTGTCACATAAGCAATTTGCTAGAAGTACCAGCTAGTTATTGGTACTGGAGGTATCAAGAAAGGTTAAAGAAGAAACTTGACCCAGTTTTTGCGAAGCCTTAAAAGAGCAGTATAGGGAGGCACGAATTGACATTAATATCAGAGCTTCCATTGATCGTCGCAAGCAGAAGACAGGGGAATCCTTTGATGAGTTCTTTGTGAGCATTGTTAAGTTGACCGCTATGTTGACCGCTATGTTGTCCGTGCCTATGTCTGATTTATCTTTATTAGAGTGCGTTCGGTCAAATTTATTGCCCGAAATTCAACTCGAATTACTATACCACCATTTTAGTAGTGTGGCACAGTTAAGACGCATAGTACGCATGAGCGAAGCCTTTTTGATCTTAGACCTCTGCACCTCGTCGTATGGTTCACGATATCAAAGACGAATCAGAAGACGAAAGCGAGATAGAAGACTCTGAGCTGTCCGCCATAACCTGCCCTTATTGGAAATGTGGTAAAACAGGTAATTTATACCATGATTGTCACGGTGAGCAGAAAATTTTTTGCTTTGGTTTTGCAACGATACTGAATTTGACCTTTTTACACCGATTACCTATTCTGAGTTATCTGACAAATATTCTAAAAGAAAGAGACGTTTTATAAGACGAATACAATCCCATTACCGGATCCTGCAAAAGGAACAAAAGTGTTTACTATCTGACATTATTTCCGCTTATTTTCCATCCTATACGGATAAAGGTTTAGGGAGAACTAATTTAATCGCTCATGCTATGGACGTAGGCGACGCAAAGCCGATAAAACAGCGGCATTATCCAGTGTCACCAGCGATTGAGAAGCTTTTGTTTGAAGAGCTAGATCGTATGTTAGCACTGGATGTCAGTTTTACTAGTTCGCAAGCCAGGCAAAGTCCGCTTGTGCGTTGACAGTCGTAAAGTCAATACAGTCACTCGCAAGGACGCATACCCAATGCCCATAATCGACGGTATTTTAAGTAGACTTCCAAAAGCCGAATTTATAAGCCTCGATGTAATACGCATCCTTATTGGCAAATCGCACTCAAGCCAGGCTCTCGCGATAAAACCGCTTTTACAATACCGGGCAGAGCATTATACCAGTTCACGGTAATGCTGTTTGGGTTAACCAATGCCCCGTCTACTATGTCGAAGTTAATAGATCGCGTTATACCAGTTACGTTGAAAAACGAGGTATTTATTTACTTAGACGACCTTTTGATTGTGTCGGATACGTTTACTCGACACTTGTCAGTACTAAACCAAATCGCAGCTTGTTTGGCAAAAGCTGGTTTGACTATTAACGTTCAGAAGAGCCAGTTTTGCATGAAGGAGGTGCGTTATTTAGGCCATGTAGTCGGTAATGGTACCATCTCAATGGTTGCAGACAAAATAGAAGCAATTTCTGAATAACCAGCCCCTCGATCAGCCAAGCAGCTACGACGCTTTTTAGGGCTGATTGGATGGTACCAGAAGTTTATTGGTAACTTTGCTTCTATCGCAGCACCATTAACCGATGCGTTAAAATATTCGAAACGGTTTGAGTGGTCCGAAGTTGCAGAAGAAGCCTTCAAAACTCTTAAAACTCTTAAAAGAGCGCCAGTGTTGCATACCCCGTACTTTGAAAGCTCGTTCTATATACACTGTGATGCAAGCCACACTGGCATAGGGGGAGTACTAATGCAAATAAATGAGGAAGGCTATGAAGTGCCCATTTCGTACATGTCCAAAAATCTGAATAAATGCCAGCGTAACTACTCGTTTACTGAACAAGAATGTTTGGCGGCGTTTTTAAGCATTAAGAAATTTAGAGCCTATATCGAGGGACATCCATTTACGGTAATAACCGACCATGCATCCTTAAAGTGGTTGATGGCTCAATCCGATCTCAGTAGCCGATTAGCTCGATGGGCATTAAAGTTACAAGGATAAGAGTTTACCATACACCATCGAAAAGAAAACAAAAATGTTGTTCCCGATGCGCTTTCTAGAACCCATACTGAAGATTTATCCGCTGTCGAGTTTAACCAGTTTGTTGACCTAAAGTACCCACACTTTAATTCGCCCTCCTATCAAGAGTTACGAGAGAAACTTGAAAAGGACAAGTGGCTGACATGAAAGTTGTGGACGGATTTATTTTTCGTCGAACGGACCATTTAGACGATAGCAAAATTTCAGATGATCAAGCGTAGAAGCTCTGGTTACCCTCAGAACTAGTACCAGAGGCACTAAAACTAGCCCACGATGACCCACTATCCTCTCATGGTGGAATAAACAAATCACTCGAGAGAATACGTCGTCACTATTTTTGGCCGAACTTAGTAACCGATGTGCGGAATTATGTTAACCAGTGTGAAATCTGCAAAGTTACCAAGCCATTCAGAAGCTCTATATAGACTATGTAGGACCATATCCACGTACTAAGGCAGGCCACATTGTCATTTTCATCGTAGTCGATCATTTCACGAAATTCCCGTTCTTGAAAGCGGTAAAAAAGTTTTCCGTCGATGCTATTCTGCCCTTCATGGAAGAGAACCTTTTTCAATCTTATGGAGTTCCGGAGAATATATTATCCGATAATAGAGTCCAATTTAAGTCGAATGTGTTTAACAATTTGTTGAATAGATATGGAATAAACCACGCGTATACGGCAGCGTATGCCCCTCAAGGAAATGCGCGGAACGCGTGAATCGCTCAGTACTATCGGCCATAAAAGCCTATGTACGTCCTGACCAATCAAATTGGGATGAGAATTTAAGTAGAACCTGTTGTTCTCTGCGTTCAAGTTTTCACACTGCAACGAATAATACCCCTTATCGACTTGTTTTTGGTCAACACATGATCACCCATGCAAGCTTACAGTTGTTAGAGGATCGATTCATTGCGTTTAACAGAGATGACTCCTTGGACCTTATGAGGAATCAAGCCAACCACCACATGCAAAAACAACATGCCCGCAATGAAAAAGCATATAATCTTCGAAGTCGGGAAGTCTCATTCGTGGTAGGCCAGGAAATTTTTTGTAGGAATTTTCTCAAGCAGGAAGGATCTCAAGCAATAGGGTCAGTTCCAAGCGTGTATCCCTCTTGTTGACCCAACAAGTGTGATTTTAGCGGGGGGGAATTGTAGTAGCGCTTGTCACTCTGAAAAATCCACCTAGCGGCCTAATTTTAACTAGACGCCCTATTAGGCCCTTAATGATCGAAAGCGCCATCTATGGGCGGAGTATCGGATAACCTTCCAACACTCTATCGCACAGCAAGTAAAATGCAAGCCTGCGCTAAGCCAAGTGCAGCTAACTTCTCGCTGCCAGAATTCTTTTCCGACCCGATCTTAAGCCGGACACACGTTTTTCTTTCTTGCCTACCAAGAAAAAGCCCATCCGCGATCTGTCCACCACTTTTAAGTGTTTTTTGTGAGCCAGACTCAAGGTATGTACTGGCTACGCCAATATTTCTCCGCAGAAACTAATAAATCAAAATTTATGAGCTGCTGGCACGTTGTGCTTATTTACGGTTCGCCTTGTCCAGCAGAGCTCCCCCGCGTGCTACGGCCAGCAGCATCCATTGTGGCCAGTGAAGTTCCGGCATCTGCATTTCTCCTTCGTTTAACGAAGCCCAAGCCAGAGCTGTGAAAATTGGCCAGCGGAGCTCCCACTTATCTGCAACCGTGGCCAGCGGAGCACCCACATATTTTCTACCGTGTCCAACGGAGCACCCACATATCTACTGTGGCCAGCGGAGCACCCATCTGCCATTAGGAACAACAACAACAATTAGTAAAATACCTAATAGGGCAATTTAAAAATCCAAAACAACAAGTGAAAATCGGAATAGGAATATTTTAAACTAGGAACAACAACAAGTTAAGACAAACCTAATCAGAAAACTTACAAATGTGAACAACAACAAACACAAGTAAAATCTAGTGAAACCTAAAATCTGAATACAAAAACAAGTAAAACATAATCGTGAACTTCCATATGTAAACAACAACAACAATTAAAACTTAATTGAGACCCTAAAATCTAGACAACAACAACAACATGTGAAAATCTAGGCATAGCCCCCAACAATGTGATCGACAACAACCACAAGTGGAGAATTATAAACGTTTTTGAGCATTAAATATGTAATTCTTAGATTTTTTGAAGTGAAACTTCTTTATGGATTCGTTATGGATTTTCGGGGACGGAGTAAAACCGATTCTTTACCGACACGAAAATGCGCGTAGTTCCTGTCCCTCTCTCACCGCTGGCGAACGATCTTCCTCTCCTCTTCTATCCTGAGAGCGTAAAAATCTAAAAATAGAATGCGCATGTGAGCACGTGTGTGTATGCGTACTTGAGCGAGAAGACGCTTTTTAAGCCGAAATCATTTCTGTGACAAAACAAATTCATTTACAGAAGTAGAAAAAAGGGTGAAAGGTGTGTGTGCCAAAAGAACTTCTGATTGAACTATTTTTGATTGGCACCATAATTCTTATCCATCTTTTTCGACCTGGAAATGAAAATATGTAATGTGTCTTCTTCTTCTCGATCGGTTTGTTTACTTTTGAGAGTTGAGAGCTGTGCGCTGCAACAGAGTCGCAACAACATTTCATGACCTCTGAATTTAAGCGGCAGTCTAAAAAGGCAAATTTTTGGTTTCCTACAGAATTTCAGTGTTAAGAATGAGTGGTGACGAGATAGAGATGATGAACACATCAGTGTCACAAGAGGAAGTGTCCGTGTTCCCTGAGAATAGTCAAAGAAGGGAAGAGTCAGATTCACACAGTGACACAAGGTAAATATAACCTAAAAGAGTTGATAAATTTTTCACAATATAGAAGTATTGTTGGAATATAATTGTTTAACATATTGGCGAGATTATACTAACAGTGAAATATGATGTAGGAATGTCGTCGCTACAACTCAAAGAGCAAAGGACGTCAGGAGGTACAGAGAGCGGAAAAAAGTATTAAAGCCCTCCACATCTCAAGCTAAAACGGCTGCAGAACGTTGTAAAGCATACAGAGAGCGTTTGCGATCTGCTGCAGCTAACGCTATAACACCTGCTCCAATTCCATCAAAAAAGGGAAAAATCGTTTCGAATTCTACGAGTTCTATTCATTTATTAATTAAATATTGTTAATTATGTAATATTGTATACTTGTAAATAAATTGATCATTTTTGGAACTATACATTAATCGATCGTCATTCATCTATAAGAAAATATTAGATACAAAAATCCATGCTTCGTCCTTGAATTATTTAACCTCTAATCTTTAAACTAACCTAAGACAGAAAATAAGAGATAATGAAATGATAAGAGAGAGAGGAATAATAAAAGTTTCACTTCTGTCGTCATAGTTAATGCAAGCCGTAGAGAGCGGACGTGTTTCGCGCGAGCTCCGGGTAAAGTTATAGAAAGTGGATGATTTTAAGACAAAAATAAAGTATATAATACTGGAGTATTCCAAGATAAGCGAAAAGACGCAAAATCAGAAAAATATATAGTTTTCGACTCAAAACTAGTGATATGATTAAAACAAGTGCCTAATTATTTTATAAAATAATAAGTGCCACGCGAAATAGCTCAATAAGCGACGAACAAAAGAAGGAGCGTAGAAGCTCCGTGAGCCCAAGTAACGGTTATTTCTCGTATTTCTCAACGCGCGACAGCTACGAAACGGCGACAAAGAGCAACCGTCTGGCGGTCGATAGCCAAAGAGCACGGTCTTGCTCACCCGCTCTACCCACTCCGACACCTACATCATGGAGTTCTCAGTGTAAAACCCCAACAACAAGCAGTGACAAAATTTCTGCAACTGCAGCAAAAGCAACAACAACAACTACAGTAACGGCGGGAAAAGCAACAGCAATAACTACAGCAACTACCTATATCGCGGAAACGACTGCGATGTCATCGACTGCAGCGCCAAATACAATAACAACAAAAACTGCTCCAAAGCCAAAATCGGCAATATTCAACAGGCGGCCCCGGCCATACAGACCGGCATGGATCGCTACATCCAAATCAAGCGTAAGCTTAGCCCGCAGAACAGCGCGGTCGGAAACAAGCCAAAGATAAACCGTGTCCAAGGAGACAATGATCAACCCAGGAGATCTAACAGCAATAGATTTGCCCTTTTAGCGGATGATCTACCGGAAATGGGTCAAGAGACCCAAAAGAAATCAAAGCCCCCACCAATCTACATAAGGGAGAAAAACTCGAACGCCCTGGTCAACAAAATTGTTGCGCTGGTCGGGGACGGAAATTTTCACGTAGTTCCGCTTACTAAAGGGAATATTCACGAAACAAAAGTTCAAACGAAGTCTGAAGAGCACTTCCGAGCTGTGTCCAAGTATTTGGACGAATCAAACAAAAATTATTACACGTACCAATTGAAAAGCAGCTAGGGCCTGCAAGTGGTACTTAAAGAAATCGATCCCGATGTAACCAAAAACGAAATTATAGATGCCCTTAACGAAAAAAGTATCTCTGCAAAGAACGTCAGCAACATCTTAAATAAAAACAGACAACCGCAACCACTCTTTAAGGTCGAGCTGGAGCCTGACAGCAAAGCCTTGAAGAAAAACGAAGTGCACCCGATTTACAACCTGCAATTCCTCTTCCACCGAAGAATTACAGTGGAAGAGCCACATAAAAGAAACGGCCCAGTGCAATGCACAAACTGCCAGGAGTATGGTCACACCAGGACATACTGCACA
>VNJO01002742.1:0-20023 GCA_008042535.1 Drosophila tani | reverse complement strand
ACAGACGGACATGGCTAGATCGACTCGGCTGGTGATGCTGATCAAGAATATATATACTTTATGGGGTCGGAGATGCCTCCTTCACTGCGTTGCAAACATCTGGTCAAAATTATAATACCCTCTGCAAGGGTATAAAAATGGAACCGAAATGGCAAAAAAACGGGGAAAACTTATACTTCTTATTCCCTGCCTTCAGCTTATGCCGCGCTACAGTTTCTGTTGCTTCGAGTGCGCTTTTCAAAAGACACACAAGGCACTGACATGCATCCAGAAAAATGGAGAGCCACCCGGGAAAGGGAACCGACGAGGAGGGAAAAGCTCACGGAATAGGGATGGAAAGGCGGCGAAGCGGAGCGCGTAAGTTTTCCAGTTTTTCTGCTGCCATTTCACTTTGGGGCAAGGCGCAGAAGGAAGAAGGACTCTTCCCAAGTTCTGCATATGACTGCAGGCACGTCTTCGAGCCCCGCACACCTCCTTGCCCTTGCACCAACACACACGTTGGCGCTGGTGTGTAGGTGAGCGAGTGTAAGTTGATTTATGCCACTTTGTATACTCGGCATGCGTATGGGTGTCCTTACACCAAGAAAAAATCATTTTAGGTCGGTGCCGATAAAAAAAATCAATAAAGGATCGCAAATACCAACTTTTTAATATCCTAGGCATCTAAAAATATTTATTAAAAGATATTCAAAAATATAATATTTTATATTTAAGTAAAAATGCTAGACAGACGATCAATTAAGTTCTTATCTCTCCAAATCTCCTTCTCTGAAACTATAAAGAATATTTAATTTTAGATTTAATTTTTAGGTGTTGAAAGTCACGGCTTGACGGTCATTATAAAATTTATAATATAAATCGAAGCTTGTCACCTTATAGAATAACTTCAATGTTTACCATTCAGTTGCACTCAAATTTCTGCAGATACACAAGGCTGTAGGTCTGAAAACGGTATTTAATATTTCGGATTAAATAAAATACTAAATGAATGATGTAGGCGACCTAAGATGCAAACACAATTCAGATAGCCCGCCTGTAAAAATCTCTAAAAAAGGTACATAACCCATAGTTTAATTATCTAATTTATTACCAAGATTTTCCGCAGTGTACTGACTGTCTGTCTGTGCACTTGTGCGTGTGTGTGACGCTGCTGCATAAATGATTTATGGCCAACTCGCGCGACAGTTTCGTTTCGCTTTCGTTTGCAGAGAGTGCAACAAAGGGGCCTAAGGAGACGCGGACGACCGGAGTGGAAACTGTCGCATAATAAATAATTATAATTGTATTTTTCTTTCTGTCTTGCCGTTGGTCTTGCAGCATTCTTTGTCTTTCGGCTTTCGGCTTTCCCTCGTAGGTGCCACGCACATTAATAAACTTAATAAATATTTGAGGAGCGATCGGGGGAAGTGCGGGTAATTGAAACCGCCGCAGCAGGCGACCAGGTGTTCCGAGGTCGGACAAATGATAATGGGTCAATCGGGGCCGCATACGGATGGATCCTGCCGCAGGAGGGGCGCCGAACTATCTGGCACTCAGTTGTGGGTCAAAGAGACAACAACGGCCCAGCTTCCGGCAACTTCAAAGTTTGAGCTTCCTGCTTAGCCACCCAAAAATCTTTGCTTCCTTGGCTCGCCTCCTTTTTTAAACTTTTTTTCGGCTTTCGGCTTTTGGCTTTGTCATGAAAGCGAAATGCGCTCACAGGAAACGGGAAGTGCGCCTCATGCAACATTTATGGAGGGTCCACACTTCTGCCCTCGGAAGGGAGCAGGGACCAGGGACCAGGGACAAGGGACAAGGGACAGAAACTAACAATAGGACGAGCGAAACAAAAAGATACAGCAGGGAAGTTGACGCGTAAAAATTGTCACAAAGTGTAAATAGAAAATGAAATTGAAATGCCTCACAGAGACACAGAGATTTAATTAAATTTCAGGCCGGGCGAGGCAAACAGAAACTGGCCAAAAACTGTCCACAAATACCCAAAACACAGAGCGCAAAATAAAAATATATATCTGTGTGTGTTTGCACTTTTGTTAGCCGGGCATAAATATTTGAAAAATCTTCGCACATAAATAATTTCGTTTAAATTGCATACATAATTTGCAGCAGGCAAATCAGTAAATATTTCAATATCACCAGCTCCGAATGGGCTTTGGCCCCACTTACTGCAGCAATCGGCAAACAAGTTTTCGTAGACTTCTCCGAATGATTCAATGTTGGTCGACCACAAACAGCTACCTCGAATTTGCCGTGCCAATCGAAGTTTCTATTTTCCAGCATTTTCATATATATTCTCCTTCATGGGGGAAAATGATTTCGTTTATTTGCCAAACTTGATTTCTGGGAATTAAATTCCTGCATCTCTGACCGAATAAAAGCGAAAGTCAGCAGCAAAATGTGTGCCACAGAAATAGCATTTGCTAGAGCATACTTATTGATACTAAATATCTTTTGTGTTGCAGTTACAGTTTGAAGCTTAGATATATGCAACATTGACTGTACTTTTGCAGCCTATAAAGTCAGCTTGAGGAAGTTATTTCCTTTTGTCAAAGTTATAGTTAATAAAAGTTAATGCATTTGTTTATCTTGGAATTGAAGCAAACTATTACTGCTATTGGTGCATCTGCAAGCCAGATGTTAATGGTCGTCTAACTAAAATATGCCTTTTGACTGAAGGCCAATAAATTGAGCAATCTGTTTCTATATATTTGATATGCGCACGGCCAGGCCATGGGCACGGAATATTTAATAAAAACCAATAAACGTTAAAAGCCTTTCCAGGGGGCCATGGCCGTAAGCCACCTGCCATGGCTGGTCGACCAAACCCAACTGACCACGATCCTCGGCCTCGGTGGCTGCGTCCATCTCTCCGTCCCCGTCCCCTTCTCGTACCATGTTCCTGTTCCTCTTGCCGGCTGGCTATGCGCCCGATTAAATGCATTTAAATGTGTTTTCATCATAATTATGCATATGCAAACCTGACTCGACCAGTGGCCACTCTATCGCTGCCGCCCGAGCCCGCCAGAGCCCCCTGACCCCGGCCATATGCCATGTCGTGGGTTTTCCGGCAGCTTAAGTGCTTTAATGGCTTTAATTATGTTGCATGCAATTATTGTCCATGTCCCGCCAAGAATGATCTTCATCATCGGCTTAATAATGATGCCGATGCCAATGCCGATGCTGTTCGGCAACTCCTGGTCAAGCCCGACCAAATGCAGCAAAAATTATATAATTAATAAATGAAAAGCAAAATGGATGAAGCTCCTCAACCCAACTGATGCATGGCCATGTTCCGGGGGGCAAAAGCAGCTGCTGCGCTTTGCTTTTGAGCATAAAATTCAATCGCTAAATTATGCAAATATTCCGCAACTGCGACAATCGGCTGGGGCACGTTACGTATACGCAATGCTGGCCGGATGAGGCCTCGCCATGTCTGTATAGCTCCCTTTGTGCGTGTTTGCGTGCGTAAAGAGGTCGCCGAGTTCATCGATGACGATTTTACTGCAATTCCGCTCCCATTGCCTGCTTTTTGGCGCAGATGCACGAAAAGCACACACACACAAAAACCGAGGGTGCGAGGTATAGGAGTAGAATGCCTAAAGAGCCCGGCTCCGCCACAACAACAACTAGACAGCCAGGGGTTTCGTTTCGCTTTCGGGGCATTGGGGATTTGTCCTCTTGCTGGTTTTCCCTCTGCGGATTTTAGTACCCAGTATTCGGAGAAGGTAGTTCTTTTCTAACGAATAATACGGGTCTGGGTAGAAAATCTCCAGATAAAAAAGTACTTGAAGCCTTTTATTAAATATTAAATCTAAAGAGATTGGTGGTCAATTTTCTGATAATTGTATTTAAGATATTAAAATAAATTAGTTGTATTAAATATTGTTATCATATTATTCATTTTAGAAGATATTTCCATCACCAGGTATCTCATAGTTGAGCCTGACTAGATTTTTAGATTTTTTGGCCACCTCTCCCGGTCGTCACATAGCCGTCACTTTTTGGGGTCGGCCAGCAATTTTATTTCGGCGACGTGACAAACGCAATCAGCGTCAGTCATATGTGTAAAAATGCTTTCCGCCTCGCGCCTGTGTCCCCGCTCTGCATGGAAATCGAGAAACGAGAACATGGGTTAAGAAATGGTGAAAATTCCACTGCCTTCCGCAAGTGTGTCTTTAACTTTCGGCACCTGGTCTAGACTCTGGACCGATTCGGTGTCCCTCATTAGCTTTTCCATTCATCCAAAACCTAATTTGCAGCCTGGCAGCCCCACAAAAAATCACTTTGCCCTCGGTCTCTATTAGCTCCCTTCGACTCCTACCGCGCCGAAACTAGTTTCAAGTCCGGAAGCTGGCTTTTCGGCCAGGAGTCGCACATTGAGTTAATTAAAGTTGTACATGGTAGGCGCAATCAGGAGGAGAACAAAAAACACATGTGACCGGCAGTGCGAGTGTGCAGTGTGTGTGTGCAGTGTGTGTGTGTGGGCAAGAGAAAAGGCCAAAACAAATTGCCAAAGTCGGAGCGGCAACGTAGAACTTTTTTTGAGGGCTGAGAGCAGATGGCAATTTATAAAATCCTTTGAAGTGTCGAAAATCAGTAATTGTAGTCAAAGTGCAAATTGATTGCCAGTCTCTCTCGCTTTCTCTGGCAGAACATACACCGTACCCTGTCCCTCCTTCACACGGTTCGTGCCGAAAAATCAGTGTGGCAGACATGTTTTATTGAGTGTAATTTGTAGTTGCAAATTAATGGCCGCACTTCACTTTTAATTAAAATGCATCCAGAAGAGAACTAGAAGCCGGAAACCGAGCCAGCAGGCTGCGTTCTGAAATAGAACTGTGGATGCTCTGAGTTTCAAAGATTCAGGCATCAGTCGGAAGCTGTTACAAATTATAGATTTAAAAACATTTAAAAATAATTACTTTTGTCACCTTTGCGGCATTTATTTGATTAAATATTCTGTCACAAATCAATATATCAGAAATTAAATGCGTTAATCAACTGATTTTTGGTTCCTAAACTGACTTTTCCGGACTGGGAAGATTGTAAGATCCTCCGCCAACATACAAGCATCCCTTTCAGGTTGACTACACAAAACAGGACATCAATTAGCCTATTGCCAGAAAATAAGGACCTTAAGAGACCTGCAATTAAGATTCCCTTCTCATGCGGATAAAGGAGTGGGGCAATTTTTCAGTGCAAGCAGTGTGTCTTTGACTTCCCCCGAACTCCTTCTGAAGTTTAATTTCCTGCAAGCGATTCTTTTAGACCTGGCTTACGTCCGGCGCCTTTGACACATCAGCGAAAAAGAACCCTTATGCTCAAGAGACTTCCTCTTCGATGTTCCTGGGTACTTTCAATTTCTGCGAGTTTGCCTGCTGATCCGGAGCACGTCGATTTCCCTTCGACGGCTCCTTTGACGCCTGTTGCATGGACGAGCCGTTAAAGGATGCAACTGCGTCGAAGTTTTGAATAAATTTTCGCCATTTGCCAGCGGCAACAGCGGGAACAACAAGGCAGCGCATTCTCGCATCCTCCCAGCGCCACAAGGACGCGAACGAGGACATCGAGACATCATCAATTTTGGTTTGCGAGACTCATCAATAAAACATAACAGCGGCAAATGGAGACACATGTGACAATGCGCATGCAGCCGTCCCAGAGATATGGATACCGATGCGTCAAGGACCCGGGCCCTCCTCCTGTAACTGCTGCAAGTGCCGAGATAAAAGCTCCGCAAACTGATTTGGTCAACAAGTTTCTTTAGCAAAAACAAGAAAAATTCATCTGGGTTTTTTCATTACCTCCTCCGAGCAGTTTCATTTGGGTAAAGGCTTGAAAGATGGCAAACTCTTTAAGGTCTTGGAACTTTTTCACACCTTTCTCACTATCAGCCAAGAATGGTTGCACTTGTGACCCCGCCTCCAGTCCCTTTTCGATTAGGTTCACCACCAAATACAGCAAAATACGTATATTTCTGTGCTTTGGCAACGCTGAATGTTTTTCGAGCGAATCAGAAAAGGCAATGTAAAAGGAAACTCGAGAAAGCAGACTATAGGATACCCGGTACTCGACGGATTATAAAGTGTATAACTTAAAAAAAATATAATAGCCTGCTAGGGTATAAATATAAATATAATTAAGCGGAACAAAGCCTGTTATCCAGCAAATAAGACATTCAATGCCTATAAGAGGGACTCACATGAAGAAGCTTGACTGCCTAAGGAAACAATAAAATCCTATCGCTTGAATTCGAGCATTGGTATAAATGCAATATGCTCTTCACTCTAACATTCATAGAGTTCACAGAAAAAAAGTCCTGGCAAGGAAGAGGAATGATCCTGTCAACACCCTGAGGTCAACCCAACCAGCTTGGCTCTGTTTTTCGGCTGCCTTGGCTTTTGGCCAGCGAACTCGACTCCGGACTCTAGGCAGTTGAATTGAAACTTTATTTCCGCTCAACTTTCCTGGCTCAGGCCATGATAATGCTGGTGATGGGTATGTGAATCAGCTTGACCGCGAATCCAATCGAGCCCATGATGAGGAACCCCACGCCGATGGCCAGGCTGGTGCGCTGGAACTCCTGGCGGTTTGGCTTGGTGCAGCGCTTCATGAACCGCAGGGAGTTCTTGACGAAGGCAGCGGTCGGCAGGACGCGGAGCAGCTGGCTCTTGATCCGTCGCCCCATTCCCCTCACGGACTTGCAGTTGAGGCTGGGCAGCATTTGACAGAGGCTCCTGGAGACCACAAAGGTAATGAGATCGCAATCGAATATCCTCCTACACGTACTTACCCGGACTCCTCCCTGCGCTGGTACCTACGACGACGCGCTATGAGTTGCTCCATCCTTTGATTTGCAAATTGATTTTCGGGCTAAATGGCAGCAAAACTTATTAGGATCTGAGCGGAGACCGGGTTGCCCAGGCCTGCTGAGATCGACATGGAATTCGGACTCGGTCCTAATAATTGCCAGCTGTTGTACCGAACATCGCCGTCAGCATTTGCCACATGCAAAGTGTAGCAACTTGAAATGGAAAATACTGGCCGGCTTACACACATAATCAAACTTTACGCAAACTGTTTGCCAGCCCCAGCTCACAGGCAGGCACACCAGCTCGTAGCAACATTCTCGACTAGTTTTCTACTCCGGCTGAACGGAAGCAGAATTTGTGGGGCAGGGTGGCAGGATGCAGGAGTGGGGCGGGACTTAAATGCTGCAATTTGTTTCACTGCCGAATCGTTGCTGTCTTCACTTGAAGCTTAACTAAATGCACAGGGAGTCAGTCCGAAAATGTAGCCAGCCCCAGAGTCTAAGCCAAAAATTGCTCCCTCCCTCTGCCGACTCTCTCTCTGGCCTTCTGCATCTATCTCTATCCATCTCGGAGCGCGGAGAGGTGGCTGTTGTGCTACGATTTGACAGCCTTGGCTTCGGAGATCCCCAGGACAATTCACTGCAAAATTGGTAGACAAAACTGTGCCACAACGGGCTCCTCTTGTTCTTCACCACGTATATGATAACACCTAAAGAAAAGTCGCAAAAATGATCATCAATGACCATCAATGATATTTAAGATATTATTTTAAGGTTAAAGCGGTTTGCAAAGCCCTGTTAAAAAATACATGGAAAAGGCAAATTAACGAAAAAGAGCTGCTTAAAAAAAATATTAAGATGCTGTAAAGTCATCCTGTAACTTTTAATTATTTTTTCCGTTATCCAATTATTTAAAAAAAAATTTTAAAAAACACATCTTTTTTCATATTACTTTCTTTGCTTAGCTTAGCTTAAAAAAATCTACATACCAAAAAAATGCTAAATCAAGTAATTATTGTAAGTAATTAATGTTTTATAAATCCACATTTTAAAAGGTTACTAAATTAAAAAAGTGAAACATAAACTGGTTTTGTATTTCTCTGTGTAATTGTACGGATATGAGTGTGCCAGTGGCAGCGTTTGTGTGCCTGTGTTTGTGGGTATTTATGATGGTGTGCGTGCCTGCCGTTTCAGGCATTGCCATTGAGATTGAAAAATGTTAAAAAATTGCTTTTAAATGCCGCAAAATACAATTTATTATTCAACAGAGGCAAACGCCAAACACTGAGCACAATGTGCGCCCAGGGAGTGGGTGGTCGTGGCTTGTTCCGGGATTCTGGAGGAGTGACATCGGGCAAGGGGGCGAGGGGGCATGGCCAGTGTGCGTAGGAAAGCTCAGCAGTGCCGACTGCTTGGTTGTAAATTTAAATAAAGCCCCCTCACACACACACACATACACAGCGCCGGCTGTGGGGCGATTGTTACTGCAGTTGTTTTGTTTATTACGCATACGCACTGTGCGCAGGCCATTGAAGTTGGTCATGAAGCGCAACGAGGCTTGCGGACTTACTGCTTGCCCGCCTTCCCGTTTTAGGGTCAACAGCTGTAAGCAGCACTTAAAGGGCTCTTAAAAGAGGTTTATACAAATTATTTCTTTCGTTCCGAGTCCTTGAAAAAGGCGATTGAGATGATTTAGTGGAACTAACTTTATTTATTTTTAAAATACTTTTTATAATCATTATATTTCTAATGGTCCCGAAAAACACCACTTAAATTCATGCATTTATCTGAAAAAAAAAAATATAAGGTGCAAGTACGCACCCTTTGGATTTGAGCGGTTCGATATATTCCTCCATTCCACAATCAAAGTATAAATTTCCACGCAAATTCATCTCATTTTATTCCCAATCCAAGAGCAGTTAACACACTTTTGTGTCCGACTAATTGTGGATCAGAGCGGCATCTTGGTTGGTAACTTTTTTTGTTTGCGGTGGCACTTGAACAATTTTCCATGTGCTCCAGAAACTTTGGCAATAAAATTTGTTTCAAATTGCTTTCGAAAGCCGAGAGCCGAGAGCCGAAAGCCCGAAAGGGAGGCAATGGGAATGGGAGAGATGGGAAGCACATCCGGCGTACTCGTCGCTCCGCAGAGGCAAAGTTGTCAGCGGGAAAATGACCAAAGTGCACCCAGAGGGCCAAAATAAATATCAAATATATTGAGAGGGCGAGGCAGTCGCGCAAAAGTTAATTACATTGTGTTAACCGGGGGCGGGGCCAAGGCCTAATTTTGTAATTCTCTTTCTGAATCATTTAACCATGAAATTGCCTGCCCGGCCACGCCAACCGGCCGCCGCTTGCCGCACGCCGTCCTTCTGCAAAAGGACTAACCAAATGATAACCCACAACGCATTTGCTCCTCATGGATGTCAGTCCAAATGTGCAAAATTAGCCTTTCAACTGGCAGTGCCACGCCCCCTTATCATCGCCACACCATCGGGGCCCACTCCTCGGCACTCCTTGGCCCGGGGCAGCCAGGCAGCCACCATGTTGACAGCTGGCACGCAATTTATAATGAAAAGTTTCCACTCGCACATTCCGGTCTCGGGCGGGGCTCACCTATTCCGATATTTCCATTATTTGTGTTTATTTTGTAATTTATAAATAATTTTGTATAGGGATATTAATGCAATTAGAGGCAGCACTGCCTCAAAATCGTGAGTTGAAACCTGAGGAGAGGGTCTGTGGCCTGCCCCGATTAATTGCCAGTGTCTTTTGATGTTTAAGCCGCTTTTGCCCTTGGCCTTGGGCGAAAATCTGTGGCCAAATGGCACGGGTAAAGAAATTAATTAAATTTCATCAACTCTTAATCAAACTGTGGAGCCATTGGAGGGGAACTGGTAGTTCACTAGAATTTTTCAAAACGTGTTTCTACTTAATAGGCTATTTGGATATAAAAAAGAGTTCCCTTGAAAACCATTCAATGCCAAAAGCTTTTTACCGTTCTATTAATTTGTTAATTAATATAAACTATTAAAGATGTGTAGAGCCATAAATCGTAGATGGGAACTTTCAAATGCTCCAGTTCGATGGCATTTTCAGGCGCTAGCCAAATCGAAAACCTATCACAGAAAGGAACCAAAATAAGGATATAAAACCTGCGCAATGATTGCCAAAAACGGGACGGCCACAGCCACAGCCATTACCAATTTTTGTGCTTAACGCTTCAGCGAGCAAATCACTGGGACAGACATATAGACATGGCCTGGCACAGGCACAGGCACAGGCACCAGCACAGATACATTTCCAGATACAGATATAGATACAGATCCAGATGCAGGGACACTGAGGAGCAGTCATAGTTTTAGTTCCGTTCGTCGTCCCTCCACTTATTCCATCAGCATGTCATCATGGCAAATCAGAGGACATGCAACATTGCATAAAGATTTGTCACAGCTAAGGCCCCAGTTTGCCACCCGGAGAAAAATAGCAACAACCGATGGCAAACTTTTGCAGGCCAGGAAGTGGGGGGAGTGGCTCAAATCGCATTTTCGCATCCTCAGATACGACAAACTGCAGCAAGCTGCGAGATGGTAGCTACAGGATGCAGGATGCAGGCGGGGTGAATGAGGATGCGGATGGGGATGCGGATGCCAAATGCCGAATCCTGAGACCCGAGCAACTTGCTGCAAATTCAATTTCGTCTGGCTCGATTGCATTGCGGCACATTGCTCGAAATTCAACTCCAACTCCGGCTCAAACTCCGATTCCAGCTCCATTCCCATCGATTCGCATTGCATTTCAATATATAAATATTTATACACAAGCGAATTTGTGCACAGCTGAGCGCTGCCATGTCAGGCTACACTGAGAAATATTGCCAATAAGGGCCCAGTCATGGTAAAATAAAAATTTTTGGATTCTTTCAAACTTATAATCAAAGTTAAGTACACTGAGACACTTGATAGGGTTACTGATAAATATATTCTTTAAAAAATATTCTTAAAACAAAAATGAATTCTAAAATTCACGGCATTACGCATAAAATATCTAAAGTGGTAAAAGTTCCATAAATTGTTTCCCAAAAATCTCTTATTAGTACCTAAAATCTTGACTGATTCTTCACTTAATACATATAAGCTTAAAATTGTGCTTGTTACACTTTCATAACAGTCAGTCCTCGATTTAATATATCTTCTCAGCAACTTAGGTCGATGGGATACATATGAACGATTGGTAAATATTGATTTTGATACTGCATTTTTTCGATACAACTAAATTTTTACAGTGAAAGCCCCTGGCGCATGGCCGTACTTTGTCTCACAGTGCAAGTGCTGCTAAAATGAAGATATATGAAGCTGTTACTGACGCCGATTCTCCTTTCGCGGCCCCGGAAGAGTAATGGTCATGTCCTGGCGATGTTGCTGCATCTGTTGTTCGAGCTTCCCGAATCGTTTAGATTCGCATTGGCCTTTTTTCTGGGCGTCTCCCTTGGCAACTGCCTAATTCCGTTTATTACAAGCTCTGGCCCGACATTTGATGGCTGCCTTTCGCCATATAAATCATGGCTAAGCCCTTATGACATATGCTAAAATTTAATTCCCCACGACCTTTCGCCGCGCCGGGTTAACCAGCTTTTTTGTTTAGCCAACGCGTGACAAAATGATTAAACGGTTAGCCGCCAGCTCCGGCTCTGGTGTTAGCCATTGTTCGGGCCATGACAGTGCAAAATTGCTGATGATGTTAACGATGCGATTAGATGAGTGGATATTTTGCAGGCTGGGTGTCGTGTGTGTGTCTCAACCTGTGGCAGTCGCTCAAAGTGGCAAAGTGTTCCGGCAAAGTTTTCGTGAAATTTGAATATTTAATGGGGATAATTTTGGCCTGATCCTTAAGCCATTAGCGAGCGAGAGTCAAGTGAAGAGATACCGCAGGGGGGAGAAAAATGTGGGTGCTGCAAAAGTTTATTTCCAAGATTAATCCACATCAAGGGCCATTAAATCGACCCGAAATAGCACCGCATTCAATTAAGTTTGGGTTTGAGCCCGCTTTAGTTCCAACTCAGCCGCATGTGCACTACACTGAAGTGCAATTTGCGGTGCACTTAACCATTTCATATGCTAATTATGAGTGATAAATTTGCCGCTCGGCCGTAAATCGTTCAGCTTGCCACGATTTTATGTGGGGTCATAAAAAACACAAGACAATTCCGGCGACCACCTCCAAGCTCCAGAGGTGCCGCCGGCTCCTTATTGGGAAAGTTTTCCAGGTGCTGCTCCGAGAGGCAGGCCAAACTATATAGACAGACAATTTCCTTATGAAATGAAAATAAACATGACATTTCTGGGTTTATGTACTTTTGCAGCTGTGTCTCTGACTCGCCTCCGGCAGTCGGCTTCTGGCTTCCATTTCAGCTCCAGCTCCAGCTCCTCTGGCTGCGGCTCCGGCTCCGGCTGCTTAGGCCAAAGGCCCAAAACCACTGGGTTTCCAGGCCCCCTCGCTCGGCTAACATGGCTATGACTGCTATAAAATGTCATCTTTTATTATGGCAAAGGCTCAACTGGCGCAGACTGCGCCTAGACCAAGGCAGAATCTGAGATGTTCGCTCCTCGCACTCACCCTGTAATAGCGGCAAACAAGTTAAGAAGCTAAGGTCGAGTGTGTCGACTATGAAATACCCAGGCATTTGTGAGACCTCATCATGAGAAGAAATAAATCCTTGTCTTTACTCAGTATTCAATCAGTTCGATGCTAGAATTTGTTGGGAGTTCTGGCGCCGGCATAGGCAGTAAAACCTCGGAAGCTCAATTATGTACAACTTTCATGTGGAATTTGAGGCAGAAGTGTGCGATTTACCTACGGAAAAGTCTCTTTCGCTTTTGGCTTTTTGGCTTCAGGCGCGATCGGGGAAATTCATGTAGTAAATCTGTTACAATCTGTTATAATCTGTTATAATAATATAAATTTAATTTAATCTAGCTTTCGAAGTCCCGACACACCACATAAACATAGATCAGATCGACTTTTAAGCAGATTGTAAATTCATACTTGACGACCAAACGCATCCTTCCGTTGCACTTGATATACCCTCGAAGTCGACGAGTACCGAGTATAAATAACAATGCTCAGCCCGACCACGCCCCCTGCCTTCTCCGCCTTTATACCCAGTTTACACGCTTCGCTACACATTTTCCCGCAGACAGAAAAAGAGATGGAGACGGAGACGAAGACAGAGACAGGGACAGGGGCAGCGACAGGCCGAGAGATAGAGACAGCGATGGCAAGCCAAGTCTCATGCTGTGAGTTTCATTTCCGGTGCGACATTTTGTTACAAAACTTTATTTTCAATTTGTGCACATATTACACACAGCTTGCCACGCCCCTCGACGCCCGATCCGCTGGCCCACTTATCCGGCTTTTGTTTTTATTTTTAGTGAAATTGTTCTATTTTTGCCCTGGCAATTGCTCCGGCGAGCGGAGATCCGCAAAGCTGCAAGTGTCTGTTTCCAGGTCCGTGTCTACTTATCATCTTCTGCCGGGCTCCAGCACGGAGCCCTCGCCCCGCCTCTGGGGCTGTTGATTATTATTACAAGCATTATGACCGGATTTCATTGGACCGGGCCGAGGATATGGACAATCCATGTCGGTGCCAGCTGCTCGTAATGAAATTAGTTTGTCACTCGTCCACGAAAGCGGAGGATTCCGTTTCCTTACTCCTTTGCGGAGTCCATCTTTTGGCCTGGAGTCGGGCCAAGCGTCTTCTTCGCTAACTGGGCTCTGCCTGCTTTGATTGCTGTTTTTGTTAAGGTCAATGAGAAATTCCACGGCCTTTGCGCTTTATTAAAATGGGATTTAATGTGGTTTAAATATTACGATCAAGTTGTATTATTAAATCAATCCGCATTGCTTTTATTAAGTTCTCATTTGCTTTAATACCTTTTTCCACGTTACAATATATTTAATGTTTTTTTTACAATATTATGTACGGTTTTACTAACTGGTTCGGAAACAGTTATTTTAATATTTGCTAGGCCACTTACCTCGGCCTTTCCTACTTTAAGAAAGCTATAGTCGAGTGAGCTCGGAACCCAAAACTTTTGTGCATTCTATTAAAACAATAAGACGTTTTTCAGACTTCCAAATTTTCCCAAGGCTCTATCACCGAAATAATTACTCCAATTGACTTTAAAAACAGAAGTAGAACAAAACCGTAGAAACTCAAAACACTGTTCGAAACTAGACTAACCATCTGAGGCGAGCGAAATCGAGACAGAAGATTGTGCGTTGCGATTTTATTGACCAATAACTCGCAAGTTTGTTATACAACTTTAATCGAATTTTCGCAAAATGTTCACACAAGTCTAATTATTATAAATCTATTTACTCTCTACTCAATTATGAACGCTCTATTATGAGTTATGTGGCCGGTAGTGGTCGTGAGCCAATATATAAGCAAACTTGATCTTCGTGCTGTCCATGATAGTGTTAATTTTGGTAGCTGGAGTATGTACATATATGAAACGGTTTATATGGACGTTGAAATATCGACTCAGCTGATCATCCTGATCAGGCATATATATAGTTTATGGGTTTGGAAGTGCGTCCTTTTGAATGTGACAAACGTATTCGATTGGCAATAACTTCAGCAGTATGGGTCGGGGTATGAAATAGTAAGAGTAACGCAAATATTTACTTAAGGAGAAGAGCTTATTTCTGAATACTTCTTAAAGAACTTTAAAAAAATGTGGGACTGTTACAAGAGATTTTTGCAGATATGTATACCCAATTTCTTCCATTCGTTAACAATAAGGTGGTTGATTATTTTACCATGAAACCAAGCTATAATCTTGAACTTGATAAAAAGTAATGTAAGGTAAGTCCAGACGTACTCTGAAAAGTTAACAAGCATGGGAATCAGTAAAAAATACAGTTCCAACCTTCTATCCCCATACTCACAACAGCTTTAGTCGAGTCTCAAACCATGGTTAGAGCGATCCAAAATTAAACTTTTTATAATTTATACGCTGTTTTTATACCCTTAATTTTGGAAGTAGATAGACTCTTCATCGTGCTCCTAAAATATATTAATAATTTGTCATTTAATTTTATGCACAGAGTGTCCGGGTATCTCACAAGTTACTGTAGCTTTCTAGCTTGATAATTTTTTTGTTTTTAGCCAATATTAATTTGTGGTGTTATCAGAACTATGTCAGTTTATTATTAATAAAAATAATAATTCAACAATTCGCATAACCTTTAAAATAAATTAAATGTTGTTTGAAACCCTCTTGTAGCTACATATAATGTAAACATAAAATTATAATACCTCCCTTTAAGTGTTTACAAAGCTAGATTAAATTAGATTTCGGCCTGTTTCTTCCCTGGGGTCAGATATATGTCGGAATATATTCTATTGTTTTGGCCCTAATTTCCAGGATTGCCCTCTAATGACCAGCATCCAGACAACCCAAAGCGGCTTATACAGCAAATAGGCAAAATAAACTTAGGACAAAAGCCTTCCTGGAAATTGGTTGGTTACTAAGCGGATTTACCTGAGCAGGGAGAATTAATTAATATATTTTGGCACCCACATCAAAACAGAATGTCCAAACTAATTTGCGACTAAAAAAAATATGATTAAAAATTAACGACGTTGAGAGGGGGAGGAGGCCCAATAAACAAATGCGAGGCGGAGGGAAACGTTCCGGAGCATGTCATCAACTCAACGGGACGATGAGCTCACGTAATCAATCAACTTTGATTACGTCCAAGAGACATAGGCATATGACCCTCATAAGAAGGCCAATCCAACCTTTTTTTTGGTTGGGCTGCCGGGCCCAGCAGATTATCGTCTCTGGCTGGCAATATTTTTTGGCGCCCAACAAGACAAAAATCAATATGTCTTGATGTCTGATAAAAGTGAAATAAATTGTACGGCTCGCAAAGCGAAAGTGTCAAATGACCAGGATTGCTCGCACACATGGAGGGGAGCAAATGAAAAGTGAAGATGTATGATGAGCCCCGAAATAGTGATCAATCCGCCACTTGACCCCGGTTTTCCCAACTCCCGAGCTGAGAGTTTCTTTCTCCTTTAAGGTTTGCTCTTTCGAGCCTCGAGCCCACCTTGCGGCCGGCGCGGCTTTAATGCGGGACAATAAATACGCTCTTAAAAGATAAATAAATCCCTGACACTGGCACCAATCACTGTCAGAGACCAGAACCCAGACCAAGAGTTCTAACCGCATTTCCCCTAGGCAGGATAAGCAGCTTAGCCCCGAACACGCACCAGCATCACCTATGGCACAAGTTTAAAGTCAACAACAACAGGGAAAAACACTGGCGGGCCAAGCCGCAAGTGGAAAAAAGAAAGGAGGAATTTTTCCGACTTCGGTCATGTGAAGCGTAAATTACCAATGATCGGGAAAGCCGCAATGGAATGAGACAAACGAGAGCAACATACCGGGGATAAGACGGAAAGCCAGGCGGCGCAAGGAAGACCGGACCGGGTGAAAAACCTCAAAGAGTTGAAAGACAACGGCAGCAGGCAGCAGGCAGGGCCAAATGCAATAGCGGAACTTCCGTACCTGGCAAACCAAAATTTAATTAACTCACCTGTCAGATGGCGGCCAAGCAAGAAAAATGTGCACCAGCTCTAATTGCCAATTTTTCAGGTCGATCTTTAGGGCAGAATTACTTAGCCGGCTTCATTATATGGCTAATAATTATTACCTAGAAAATAAATATAGTAAATAAGTCACAAAATAATGTATAATATTTTAGTTTCAAATTTAAATCCTTAACCGAAGAGGAACCTATTAAACACAATTTCGCATTTCCCTGAAAGTAGCCACCACACTTGTACTTGCGAGTACATACTGGTGCTCCGCCGTTTTTCCATGTCGCGAACTTTTATTAACTTGGCCCTTTTGCGCTTTTGCCCGACCAGCAGCAGAGTTTGTTTGCTCTTGGCCTTTATTGGAAAACGGACACAGACGGGCGTGTCTACGGGCTGCTCATTAACTCGGCTCTGTAGCGACGGCCAGATACAATTGAAAACCAAAAATCTCATTTTGAATGCAATCGAGTGATGGATTTTGCATACAGTTTGCCAGCTCATCGTCGATTGGCCAAACAAAAAAGCGCCTTCATTAAAACGTAAATATCAAATTGGCAACAATGGCGAAAATGCGAGAGTGCCAGTGTGTGGTTCTGTGTGTACATTGTTCCCTCCAATCAAGAGTCCGGTTTCAATTGCAGCCGCAATTACGCTAAACAAAATTACGTATTTGTGAAATAACAAAATGAAGAGTCTGTCTCTAGCACGCGGATTTGGGTGGATTCCGCATTTACCACAGATATAAATTTGACTGATTTTGGCAGAGCGCAAAAAACTGAAATATCAGCCAATTTATTGAAGAGGCAACAAAAGCGGCCCAGTGCTTTTAATGGTTAACTGCTAGGGCCATCAGTACTGATATAATAATTTTCGGCAAACACGCAACAATTTTGCGAACCGCAGCACGGCTGGCCGGATTGGATAAATGGAGTTTACATAAATATCGCATACGTCTTTCCGGATGAATCAACTCCGATGGGAGTACCCCCAGACCTCCTCGTGGCCAGGGACTAGGACAATGCATGCTCAACAGCCCCATTAGCAGCTCTCCAGGACAACTCCCGGAAAAACGAAGCCAGCGGCACGGCACTCCACACACTGGACTACGCAGTCCCTAGAATTCATATCCTGGCCACGCTCTCTCCTCTTTTCGGCCAGGACAATGGCCAGGACTCCAGTTGCACCCGTTAGTGGGAGGCACGTGCATAAAGCGACTAAGCTACCAAGTCCCAGCCACAGATGCTCCTGCGCCTGCTCCAGCTCCTCCCCTGGTTGTTGCGCATAAAGCAACACTTTTCCAATTTCCGGCTATGCGAACGGGAACGCAACCAAAACCGGCGGAGGCGAATGCAGCGGCAGCAGCCAAGAAACAGAATGTATGGCCATTTAGTCAGTGCATTGTAATAATTTCAGAGATGCCAGCGTGATCCATGGACGTGATTTGCTTTTATGAGATTTCTTTATCTTCTTTAATGTTTGCAAACGAAAGGAGTGAGGACGATTTCTCGAAATGGTGTCTGATTTTCTATAAATTTTAAAAACCACTTATAACAAAAGTACAGACTCAATAAGCTGTTGTGAAGAAATAAATAAATAAGCCACAGTGAATGTGAAATTCGAAACAGAAACTAAGTAGACTTGAGCAACGACTAGAATGTGACTTAGTGGAGAGAAGTTCCTAATCATTAAGGGAACTATTAAAGGGATGCATAAACGAACAGTAACGGAACTGCTAAAAGAGAAACATTTACATTTAGGAAACTAAGAAATATATATAAATGTAAGTATGTATATCCAAGTTATCCCTCTTTCGCTTTCAATTATTTAATATATATATGTATATTTTATATATATTTGCATGGAAATTATATTAATAAATATGTATAAGAACCAAAAGAAATTTCACAACAGCTTCATCCAGTCCATATAGTTAATGAATTAGAAATCATACAAATATAGTTGTATTTTGCACATTAAAAATATATAATTTTAAAACGGGTCTAAAAGTGTGCAATACCATGTTTGAGGCACTAAACTCAATGCCAATTTGTGTTATTTTATTAAAACACATTTTGTAGCATAGTTTTAGATTTAGTGATTTATAAAACGCTAATGATTTCTGTTCCACCGTCTATCATATATGTATTAATAACATACTTTTATTTAATTAATATTATGGTAATAATTCCCATAAGGGCAGCTTACTTGAGCTAAGCTTACTTGGATCCCACAAACTAAGATGGTAAAAAATACCTTCCAGAAAACTAAAATCGCCGTAAGACTTTCAAATTCAAGCAACATGCAGTTCCGTGACTCTTCCCCATGCCATCTCTATAATAATGACCATTTTGGCCGCTTTGTTGGGCAATGGCCAGCGTGAAGCATAACTCACAATGCGCACAAATACATGGCCAGGATCGCACCAGAGCCCATTATTAATGAGCTCAGCAATCGAAAATGCGTGTACACCCTTTTTCAGGTCCAGGATGTGCGTGGAGGACGACGATGACGATGCCGAGGGCGATGATGAGGCAGGCGATGGCGATGATGATGGCGACTTGGTAACAATATGCAGCACTCTAATGAGCAGCCGCTTGAGCAGAAGGAAACCGCGTATCTGCGGAGTGGCGGAGGCATTCCACTACTTGCGGCAAGGGGTAAAGCGCTAGCATTGGAACGCTTGTAAAGTTGTCGAGTAATTAATTTGTTCAATGGCATGCTGGAGGTGTAAGCGAAACCATTTAAAGTTGACGACGCCAGACACTTGGGAATTCAAAAGCAACTACAAAGTGGCAAAGTCCTCGAGGGCCTCGCCTCGCCGTCGGGCACTATATAGTATGCCGGCGGGATCTGCAGAAACTTGCGTGTATGCCCGACGGAGTGTGTATCCGGCAACGTACCGCCCGAGGTGGGTACGGAAAGTTCATATTGTGCGGGACTGAAATTTAATTTTTAATTAGAGACTTTTTATCCCTAATGTTTTTCTTATCAAAAGATACTATTGCTTTTATCTACTAATCTTAATTGTCGAATGCGCCAAAAGCACCAAAGTACTCTGCGTGGGCATCTCTGGCAACTTAAATATAGCACGTTTTAAAATATAATTTTTTAGTAAGATGTAGACGTTGATTTCCTCTTTAAAATTCAGGCATCTGTCTTTTATTTTAATCTTAACTATACTTAATTTGTTATATTCCTCTCTTATATGTAAATCATCAAATAAATACTCTTCAAAGAGAAGAAGCTTTCGAAGGTGTCGGTCGTGTTTTTTGCTCGCTCCTACGATTATTTTGATTCGCCTGTAAAGAGTCAATTAAAATTGTTGTCTTTGATTTTATTGAAATCAGCTGGAACGTTTCTTTTAATTACGTAACCATCGGACTGCAAAAAGTTTCTACCTTGCCAGTTTTATAACATTTTATAAATTTGCATAAACTGTCCTCATACAAGAGACCGCCTAGTGTTTTGTTTTTGGACATCCACGGTGTTGTTGTTTACATTTCGACTCCGTTACAACGCGCTTGCTGCTCTCTCTCCTGTTACATCTCTCTCTGGATCGCCGCACTGACTGCTGTGCTCTCCTGGACTGCTCTCACGGT